>JADLZK010009816.1:0-133688 GCA_015847255.1 Hyparrhenia diplandra
AAATGACATGTCATAGTAATGGCTCGCACCATGACATAATATGATATCTTTCAGATAACAACTTAAATTACTAAAACTTTTGAGCTAAAGCTGTAAAAAGTAGTGGCGTATTTTGTTCCAAATTACCAAATACGGAGTATATGCCAAAGAAGAAGCATGTCAACTGGGGAGATAACCATAAGTTTATATCAAGTCACGAGGCACTGCAGCAGATGTTCATACCTGTAAAGGTCCATATGCTTCAAGAAAATCAAATCTAGTGTGCAAAAGTAAGTCTATCATAGAACAGTGTATTTGAGTTTGACTTATGTACCAAGTACGCTACTCTTAAGTCAAAATCTTTTTGCAGAGCCTCAGCACATTCTGTGTGACGCAAATATATATACACTTGCTAAGTGTAAAAAAAGACTAAAAAATATTCAATCCTTCCAGAGAAAGAGGTAATTCATAGAGCAATGCATATAAATCAACTGACTTCAGTTACCACTGGTATTATTTTTTATTTTAAGCATTGGTGTCATATAGAGAATCAGATATCTTCTGAGCTGATCTGTCAATGATGCGAATAATGCTCTTGCTTAGTGATCTTAACCTTCTTCAATAGCATGTAGTACTTCAGGGAAAACAGAAGCAAAACCAACAGATTTCATATTAGTGTTGATCTCACATAATACTTCACATATCTCATGTAAGAAAGGATGAGACCCATCCCTGGAGGTGAACTCATGAACCATGCCATCAACTTCAATGGAACTTGCCCCTGGCACATTCCTCAGTTCCCTTTCTTTCATCGCCTTTCGAAGTTTGCTCACATCATCCCACCTTTCCTGTTCTGCAAAAAAATATTCGATAGGAGTATATAGTTCCCCACTGTTGTTAGGCTCCAAGCTCAATTAGGTGCACCAAGGCTTGTTCTCCAAGACCAGCATCACCATGGGTCCTAGCAGCAGCAAGAAGAGCTCCCCATATTGCTGCATTTGCCTTCAAAGGCATGTCCTTCACTAAATCCTGGGCCTCCTTTAAACAACCAGCACGGCCAAGTAGATCAACCATGCACCCATAATGTTCAATTTGTGGCTTAATCCTGTACCGGGACACCATGATATTGAAATACCAACGACCCAGATCAGTTAGTCCAACATGGCTACACGCTGACAAGATTGCAAGAAAAAGTGACATCATTTGGCGCCATATTCTCCCTCTCCATCTGGCGAAACATCTCAACAGCTTGCAAACCGAGTCCATGCAATGCAAATCCAGCAATTACGGTCGTCCAAGTCACGACACTCTTGTCCTCCATACCCTCAAACACCTCTACTGCCTTCTCAATACACCCACATTTCATGTACATGTCTATGATCGAATTCATCAGTGGTATCTCATGGCAGAAGCCCCGTCTGACGACAAATCTGTGCACCCACTCCCTAAATCAACGCACCCAGATCCCCACATGCCGCCAGAACCGACAGCAATGCCACACCATCAGGCTCGATGCCCTCCACCTGCATCCTTCGAAACACCTCGATTGCCTCCTCCGGACGCCTCATCTGCGCGTACCCTCCGATCACCGTCGTCCATGACACCACATTCCCGCTCCGGCATAGCATCAAACAGCTCCCGCGCGTGGGCCAGGTCCCCCGGCCTTCACATAACCGGAGATCATAACGTTCCAGGCCACAACGTCCCTGACGGCCATCTCGTGGAACACGCTGCGCGCGTCGGCGATGTGTCCGCAGGTGCAGTACAGCTGGACGAGGCTGGCGGAGACGTGGGTGTCGAAGGCCACGTGGCCGGTGCGGAGGAGCAGGGAGTGGAGCTGCGGGCCGAGGAGGCTCCTGGAGAGGAGATGCGGCGGGAGGCGCGCGGCGGCCCTGAGGTATACAGAGGGGTGTACGCGGCGGAGGAGCGCGGTGGCGTGGTCGCTGGTTTGCTGTGGGTGGGCCACGAGGCGGACGGAAGCGAGGAGGAGCGCGGAAAGAAGACGCGGGTGGCGGTGGCCGCCGCGGGGAAGGAGGAAAGCGTGCGCCTGCAGTAGGTGGCGTGGGGAAGCGAGGCGCGGGAGGAAGGAGAGGAGGCGATGAAGCACAGGCGACAGTGGCGGGGACGGCGGCATGTCGGAGACGCCGTAATGACCGGCGGGTGACCGACAGGAGCTTTGTGTGGCGGTGGCGCGAGGTTTTGGAAATTTTGCACAGACACGGTAGGGTCATTTCGTTGGGCTCGGCCCATTATGCAGCCCGTATACACAGAACAATTCTTTTGAGGGAGAATTAGATAAGAGATCACGACATTTGAAAAAGGGATAATTGCTTATTTGGCTTTAGAAAAACTTTATCTTGTTTTTCTGGCCTTTTTTTGTTGAACTTACCTATTTGGCCTCCAAACGAAACTTCCTTGCTTCTTTGGCCTTACATTTGTTCAAGCAAGGTAACGGTGTCAAGTGACACTTAAAAAGACTGTTTTACCCCCTGATGAAAAAAAAAAAAAATAAAAATCAGAGTTTTATTTATTTATAGTATATTTTGAGTGAAGAGAAACCATGGGCCGTGGACTTGCTGTCCATAGTGATTTGCTTATTACTAGTGATTTCTCAACAATAATCTTGCTTGTGGTAGGTAGATCAGTTTCACTTGGGGACAAATCCATAGGTAGAGGTGGAAGGGCTAGTAGAAATTAGACATCCATAGATTTTATCAAATGAACTAGAAATTCAATTTTTGGTGGGGGAACCATCTTTTTTTTTTTTTTTTTTTTTTAACTAGAGGTCAAAACCAGAGCACGTAGAAAGAACAGGTTACTGAGAGGGCAGAGCAGCTGTAGAACTGAGAGGGCAGAGCAAGTCACGGAATCGTCCAGGGAGTGTTCCGATGCAATAGTTGAGCAAAGACAAGCATGAGAATGAGATGAAACAGGCACCGACATACAGCACTGGGGAAAATAACAGGCTGACAGCCTATCTGCAATCACCTGTGCTTTTAGAAACTCCGCAAACAAAAATGCCGATCTACTGCATGACTAGATTTATTAGTACATCGATGATTGCAGAGGGTCATGAATGAGAACAATACCGGCTTTCTTTATTCAAACATGGCCGATTATTCAGTGCCGCGGCAAGAGAAGAGAAGTCAGGCACAACCGCACAAGAAATACACACACGCCCAACAAGATTTCCCCAACTCTACCAATACATCGCACGCACATGGTCAAGATATATATGCCTGGAGTCTAAACAGCTGAACACAATACACGGTGCTACGGTCCAAAATTTCCTGAGGCGAAGGGGTACACAACAGATGCCACACGGCCTCATCGCTGCTGCATATGGGTTTACATGCTTCAGCATGGGCAACGCGGTGCAGTACTCTAAAAGAGACCAGAAGCTGACCATGCACCCAAGTTACAACCCCAGTGATGCAGCACACTAGTTTGGAGGATCAACTCCAAGGTGCTGATATGTAGAAGTAGCACAATATGTTGAAGGAACAGCTTCAACGTGCTAATAGATAACCCCTAAGGGCAGTCCGAATCCACGGACAGCAATCCGAATCCACGGATAGCAAGAGCTTAATCCAAAGCTCAAGAACAAGATCTAGTCCAAGATCTTAGATAAAGAACATCAAGTTCTATTCATATGGGTATTGGATACAAAGTAAGTTACCAAACATGAGGACATAGCCTCTATTTATAGGCTCCAAGGCCTTGGACAACTCAAACACAACTAATATGACAACTAATAGCTTACTAGATGACAACTAGCTTACAACCTATCTCCTATGTGATAACAACTCACATATTACTCATGGACAACTAAAAGACAACTTGTAGGACATCCCTAGCACTTTCTAGCAATATATATGACATATGCCATGACTTTATATTTCTTCTTAATTAAGTAATCCTTCATGAAGCATAGAGTTAAAACTCAATTTGAATTCTTGATCTTGCTAGTAAAATCAGATTTCTCTTCTAACATTTAGTATCAAAATCAAGTTTGAGTTGATATTCATGAAGGGACTTGAATATTCATGATTCATCTATTTGATGTCCCTCATCACCCAGCTCCGAGAGGAGATTGCGCCACCTTGGCGTCTCCTCATCAAATATGTAGGTCAGCTTTGTTACCAAGACTCCACTGCCACCTACCTGCAGTTCCAAGTCCACAAATATGTGCATTAGTATTGCACGCCCCATTACCATCAAGAATCATTCAGGCTCATAGTTATATATATAGGTACGCCAAATTGTAAGTCATTGTAAGAATCTTGGAGAGTCAAAACTTCTCAAGTTTGACCAAATTTATCGACAAGATAATAACATTTATTCTTCGTTAATTATATTTTCATAATATATCTATTTGATGTCACAAATATTCGTAGTTTTTCTCTATAATTTTGGTCAAACTTGAAATGCTTTAACTCTCCGAGATTTTTGGAATGACTTAACAATTTGGAATGGAGAAAGCTCTAATGATGGCCAACAAGTTAGTTTGGTAATTAATTGAGAATAATCATCTTTTTTAAATCATGTCATTAGACTATAGCAATTTTGTGTTAACAAAAGAAAAGATGAAGCAAGAGTCATACTGATCTCAGTTGTTGGATAGATTTGTAAAGCAACTTCTGTGGAACAACCACATTAATTGCATAGAAATCCACATCAACTTTTCCATCACGTCTGCAATAGACAGGACTTATAGTTGGGCCCTGTTCAGATCAACATTGAGTAAATGAAATCAATAGCAAAAGTCAGAAATATACAAATCCAACCTTGATATTGCAAAGTACTGCAATTTCAAATATAGATAGTGATTAATTTCATAACACTTGTTATACAATTAGGAGGCAGTAGTATCACTCTAATGAGCAAGAAGTTACCTCATCGAGGAAGAAGAAAAAGAACCAAATATTATAATCCTTTATTCAGTGCGGAAAAACTTAAATGATGCAGTACAATTAGATTTGCTTAATGCGTATATTGGAGCTGCTACAGTTGTATAATGACTCCAACTATATTTTGGTCACAGATATAGACACTATAGGGCCTATATATGATATATGATGAATGTAACTCAATTCCCGAACAGAAAAATAATCATTCTACCCCAAAACTACCGTAATACATTGACAGTTCCAAGAAGATAATGATTATTGTCAGTTATAATTATCCTAATTATTACCTGCAATCCACCTATTGATGTTTGGCTAAGAACTCTCTCTGCCACTTCTTCTGCGCTGTTTCCCCTCATGTTTGCGGTGACCTAATATAACAATAGGAAGTACAATAATTCTGTTCCAACCAGTATAAACATGCATAAATGAGTTATATGAAGACTTACCATTAACTCTGCAGTTGCTCGTAGGTGAGCTTCTAGTCTTTCAAGCAACTCATGAGTAACCTCCAACACACCTTTTACGCTTGTGCAGAGATTTCCTACTTGCTACAAGAGTGGCCTGCATAGAATTTGATATCTTAGGAAATAAGCAAGGATAAACTTTTCTCTTTGACAAAGGAACCATCAACTGCAAAATATTGTCTACAGATCTACACATGCATGTGAGACATGAGAGAGAGAGAGAGAGAGAGAGAGTTTACCTGGCTTTCTAAAACTACTCCACCATCAATTTCCTTTAGGTTATTCTCCACGCAAAGGTCGTTCCGCTACTCACGAGATCCACAATAGCATCAGCCATACCCATCTTCACGGGGGAAAGGAAATTAGCAGCGTGCATTAACCTTGATAGACTCTTTACACAACAACTTGCAAGCTAGTAAAAAATGATGCTAGTGTGCATTCCAGTAGTACCTTACAATAGTAAATGAAAAAATCGATCCATGTGAAGGATTAATGATCAGACACCCATAATCTACGCCAGTCATATATTACCTTACAATAGTAAATGAAAAAATCGATCGATGTGAAGGATTAATGTTCAGACACCCATAATCTATGCCAGTCATATATTACCCATACAGAACTCATGCCAGCCATCAGAACTAGAGCAAGAACATGTAAAAAAAATATAGCAGACTAACAGAGTCAATAGTACACGTGATTCTATGTGGCGTACTGATTTCTGGATAGAGCAATATCTAAGATATATTAACACAAATAGTTAGCACTTAGATTCTCTAAAGATCTAAAGTCAAGTACTATTGGGAAACAGAAAAGGTCAACCTATTGGGCCAATCAAATTCATAATAAATACATGGAATCAAATAAAAAAAGAAAGGTAAAGGGGGAGAATTGCAAGGAAACAGAAGGAAATCAAAACTCACAGGAGGATATGACTCAAGAGCTCCATCGGCAGATAAAAAGCAAACATGCTTAAAACCTTTCTCTCTTAAGAACTTCTCGCCTAGCTGCAGCACAATAATATAACTGGGGTGAATAGTCAGCAATGCAGTGTGTGTGGTTGTGGTGGACTGGTGAGGCATGGGTGGGTGGGGAGCAGGAATTAGACAGCTTGGGTTTGGATCATACATATCCAAATCCTGTAACAACACGTAGTGGCCTTTCTTCTGTCCATTCAGGCATCGTTAACAAATCCTCCAAAGTAATTATGTTCTCAAAAATGCCTTCCTTAGGTACCTGGTCAGACAAGTTGACTGTTTCAGATATAAACTTCAATTTAAAATAACAACACTACTACCCATGAATGGGCCTAGATAACAGCATACCGCAAGGGACAAACGACAATGTCCAAAGTCAAGATCATCATGGACAACCACTAAATCCTCAGTGCCCTGCCACATAAAATTTTAAGTACAGACATTGGTCAGATAAAGGTTTCTTCAACACAGGATAAATTTCACATAAAAGAATATTGCGAACTCAATTAGCAGAAATTCATGTTTTATAATATATAGGTCCAGAACAACATGTGTGCAGAAACCAGGGAGGCATTAATCGAAGGACAAGATAATGAGAAATGATCAAATGCATGCTGAAAACATTTTTTACCTCTTTGACAGCATTATGTAGGGTATAAAGTCCAAATTGCAATAATTACACACTTATTTTCATCCCAGGACTAATATTGTGTTGTGACTCTTGAGTAAAAAGACTTGTGGTGTGTTAATACATACATCTAAAAGAGTGGCCTGCAGAGCAAAATAATGATATGCATATCTAATGCGTGTTCGAGGAAAAAAAGGATTGCTCAAAAGCTTACCTCCCCGTATTCACTAACTATGTCAAAACCCACAATGCCAAGGTCAAGATCGCCTGACTGAAGTTTACGAACAATGTCCTTAGGCCTTTGGAACCAAACCTCCAAATTTGGAATCTGGAAAGGATAAAAAGATATCAGCACATTGCATAAACTCAGCAAGAATTCTATTGAAACTATCAATCACTCCATCCACATAATGTGTCAGATCAGCTATCCACACATAGAAACCTAATAAGGAGGTATAAAGTTGAAGTGAAGGGAAAGAAAGTAATCTTACAATGCTACCAGCATACCACTACTTCTTATCTCCGAACTTAAAATGGGAGGAAAGAAGAACAGGGACTATACAATGGTCTAGCCAATGGACAAATAATGTCAAATGATGTTAATAAGGCCGACATGCTATGAATGAGGGCGAGCATATAACTTAAACATGGATGCCTGGACTGTAAGTGAACCACATTAACCCAAAGACAAAAGAGAAAAGACAAGGACCCAGGCTGTGCCGCTGAACATTGATTAGATTTAGGCAGATATAATGGTTCCACATTGGATATTAATCCATTTAAAGATACAAAGCCTCAACGCATACAGCTACAAATCAGATGTTTGGGTTCATCATTGATGCGTACAGGCCATGCTCTGCAGGTAATAGGGCGTGCTAGTTTTGCGTCCAGCAGGGCTTTAATGATGCAAACAGGTGTGAGAGTGATCTAGTTGAGATTTCAGGAGACATGAAAGCCTTCTTGATTCTTGAATCTAGAAAATTACTTGAAAATGCTAATGACAGAGATGGCCTCAAAGCCATTTCCCAATAGCTAAACCTAAGTGTTAAGCTTACCTTACTACAGTACAAACAAACCTAGGGAGTAGAAAGTTACACTGCAGTTTTAAAATCCTTATCCTACCAGTGAACAGGAACCAGAGGCTTACTGATTAAAAACCTACTCACAGCAATTGGTTGCCTCCCTAACAGATTTGACAGAAGGTAATTAAATCAGAGAGATGAGAGAACATGAACATAGGACTGTAAACCTCACCAGCGGGATATCCGCAGTGTACTGCCGCGGATTGAGCTGCCTCACCGACAATTGGCAACTCTGCATCATCAAGCACAACCATAACCAAATCAGCACACCAATCATATAATTCATTCAAACTTTCGAACCCAGCAACGGAAGCACCCATCGGAAAGGAGCAACAAACCTTGAGGAGGCTTAGGGTTTGCTCGGCCATGCGGCCCTTGCTGGGGAGCCCGATACGGACGACCTTGCGGTCCGCAGCCAGGGGAGACGAAGCCGCCGCCGGTTTTGCGGATACAGCAGTCGCAGAGGCTGCTGCCACCGGAGCGACAGAGCGGGCCCTCGCCGCCGGCGTGGGGCGGAGGCCAGGGCGGAAGCTCGCCTGCGGCTTAGGTGACTGGGATAGAGGGAGAACCGTAAACTTCGCCGCCAACATCGCCGGCATTTTGGGGGTTGGTGGGCGGGCGGCTGCAGTGCGGCTGCCGTTATTCGGTGGAGTGAGGGTGAAGCTGGCGGCGGTGTTCTGCGGCGACAAGAGCAGGTGAAGCGAACAGCATGGAATATGCGGCGCACGAGGTTTTGGGTTCTAGTGCGGGTCTGGACCCCCGTTGGGCCGATATGGTCAAGCTAGAGGCCCAAAACAAAGTTCTAAAATTTTTTTTACAAATGGTCGACGTGGCGCCCTGGCTGCACTCGAAACACAGCAGCTTTCACCGCTGGCTTCCGCGGAGGCTCGTCGGCGGCGCTGCTTCTCTCGGCGCTGAGCTGCGGCGGCGCCTTGCCTGCGCGTGTGCGTGTGGGAGGCGGCGCGACTCGCAAAGGAGGTTGCAGGTTGCAGCAGCGGACGCGGCCTCCTGGTAGCCTCGTCTGGCTCTGTGGGATTGCGGCGGCGGCTGCGTGAGTTGGTGCGGGGAGGGGAAGGGAAGAGAAGAGGGCTGGTATTGAATCCACCTGGCTTGCGGCGGCGGCGGCTGCGCGAGTTGGCTGAGGGACTCAGGGATAGCGGTGGCGGCGGACCCTGAGGTCGCGGTGGACTGGAGTGGAGACGCGGTCGTGCGAGCGTCCTTGCCGCGAATCGCGATGTCCCCTCCCCTGGCGGCGGCTGAGAAGGGAATCAGGATAAGGGAAAGGGGAGAGAGTGAATTGGAGGGGCTAGGGTTGAGAAATTTTGAAATATAACCCTGACTTGTTTGTAACATTCATATGCAATCCTAAGTGGCCAGAGATCCAGTGCATGCTTGATGAAGCTGGGAACCAGCAGAAGCCAGCAGCACGACCTGATATTGTGGTTCGAGTGTTCATGCTAAAACTGAAGGAGTTAATGACGGACATTAAACAGAGGCGGCATTTTGGAAAGACTAAAGCAAGCAAGTATGGAAAAACTCACCAAATAACTAACAATAGATTGAAATGTATGTATGTACTCCCTCCAGGGATGGTATTAGAAGTCGTTTAGGGCAATGCCGGCTTTGGTCTTCAAAAGCACAACTTTTACCTCTTATTATTATAAAAATATTTATGGAAATGTGATATATGTATACTTTTATTAAAGTATTTTTTAAGACAAATCTACTCATATAATTTTTACATTTATAAAATCAACAACTCAAAAGTTATTGATGATTTATATTCCCAATGTTTGACCCAAACCTTGTCCAAAACGACTTCTAATACCAGCCCGGAGGGAGTATGTCTTTATTTATAGACTCCATGTGCTGATACTCTGGCCTCTGGGAAAAAATTGCAGTTATATACACCATAGAATTCCAGAAGAAAGGGACTCCCGCATGCCCATATTCTAATATTCCTTGAAAAGGGAGGAAAAGGATCCAGAAACATATGAAGCTGTTAAGAAATTTATGATGCATGCATGGTGAACCACAGATGCAAATCCAACCGCGCCATGCATGGTGAACCACAGATGCATTTAGCAGTTCCCAAAAAGTCTATGTGACGAGACTATAATTGGTGAAAATGGCTACCCAATATACAGAAGACGAGATGAAGGTCAGGAAATAGAAATAAAAGGAGTCAATATGAACAATGGACATGTTGTGCCATACAACAAATCTCTCCTGGTCAAGTTCCAAGCACACACTAATGTGGAGTGGTTCACCCATTCTAGATCAATCAAATACCTATATAAATATATCCCCCCCAAAATCCATTGCTTATAATATTCTAGGCTTGCTGACACAGTGGAAGAGGATGATGAAACCGGAAGAGGTGTTAAAGATGGAGGATGTGCTGATCAAGTTACAGGAGGGACTCAGAGCATGGTGATGTGAAGACAGGCACAGTGGAGGCCGACGATGATTACTTGACAGTGACCGTCTCCTGTTAAGAAGCACTTGGCGGCTTTAAGTCTTTTTCTTATCTGTTTTCGCCTTTTGTTGATGTTTGGTGATATGAACGCTGTGTTTCAGACTTTTGTAAGAAAGTAGGTGTCAGGTGCGAACGTTTGCAGACGTTCTGAATCTTGTAAGCTGGCATCCCCAGCAAACTGGTTTCGGTAGCTTTCAATATAAGCTGGGTTATCCTTTGGTCTAAAATATAAATATATCCCCACAGGAGAAGAAGACCAAGCAACATTAGTGATTGGAGAAGCAGATCTATCAAAGACAAATGATGAGATTAAAATGTACCTGGGATGCAGATATCTCACAGCATATGAAGCTTGTTGGAGAATATTCAGGTTTAACCTGAACTACAAAGAATCATCTGTTCAGAGGCTACAGTTCCACGTGGAGAACGAACAAGTGATTTTTTCCTGACTCGACGTACCTTGAGGAAATAGTAAAACTGCCAGGTTCAGCAGTAACCATGTTTACAGAGTGGATGGAAACAAACAAAAAGCATGAGGATGCCAGGGAATTAACATACTCAGAATTCCCGACCAAATGGACATGGCATGCCAAAGAAAAGCAATGGGCAAGAAGAAAAAGGGGCAAGAAAAATTGGCAGAATCTACAATGCTCACCCTGCAAGTGGAGAAAGGTATTACCTCAGAGTGCTTTCTTAATACTGCAAAGGGCTGCACATCATTTGAAGACATCAGGACTGTCAATGGAGTTGTGCACCCTTCATACAAGTCAGCATGTCATGCACTAGGATTTCTAAATGATGACAAGGAGTGGATCGACTGCATCAAGGAAGCATCCAATTGGGCGTCTGGGATGCAACTACGGCAATTATTTGCAACCATTCTGTGCCACTGTGAGATTACCAACCCAAAGAGCCTGTGGGAATCAAACTGGGAAGCACTCTCTGAAGACATGCTGCAAACAGATAATTCGACCTGCCACATTGCACCTTCCCATAAAAGAAAATGTGCTTTGATGAAAATTGAGAAGCTAATGGAACAAGCTGGAAAATCACTAAAGGCGTACCCTGGAATAGAGATACCAGATATGGCGGAGTTAAACTATACCGAAAACAGACTCGTGAACGGAGAAATGATCCATGACAGAGAGAAGTTGAAGGATGAGCACCTGCAAATACTGAAAAGTCTAAACATAGATCAGAAAAGGGCCTTTAATGCAATAATTGAATCAGCAGAGAAATCACTAGGGAAGCTAATATTTGTGGATGGTTATGGTGGGACAGGTAAGACATACCTTTGGAAAGCAATCACAACGAGGCTACGATCAGAGGGAAAGATAGTAGTGGCGGTTGCGTCCAGTAGCACTGCGGCACTTCTGTTTCAAGGAAGAACAGCACATTCAGCATTCAATATTCCGATGATCCTTACAGATGAATCGACATGCTACATCAATCTAGGTTCAGATGTGGCTGACCTACTAACAAAGACGTCACTGATACTGTGGGACGAAGCTCCAATGGCACACAGAAATTGCTTTGAGGCACTCGACAAGAGCTTACGAGATGTGTTGAGGTTCACTAATGAGAACAGCCTCGAGAAGCCCTTTGGTGGAATGACAGTTGTTCTAGGAGGTGACTTCAGACAAATCCTCCCTATTGTGCCAAAAGGAAGAAGAGAACACACTACAAATGCGTCAATTAAACGATCATATCTGTGGCAACATTTTGAGGTATTCAAGTTGACAAAAAATATGCGGTTAAATTCTGCGTCCGCCAATCGAGCACAGTTGCAGAAGACTGTGGAATTTTGCAAAGTGGATACTACAAATCGGTAATGGAGACACGGTTACATTAGAGGAGGAATGGATTACTATCCCCAGTGACCTGTTGCTACAAAAAGGAGATCATCCAAAAGCAAAAATCATTGAAAGCACCTACCCGGGCCTGCATGACAACTGCTACGATCAGAAGTTCCTAGAAGAAAATGCAATATTGTGTACAACAAATGAAGATGCCAAAGAAATCAACGAGTATGCTATGGAACAAATTCAGGGTGACACAGTGAGTTATCTAAGCAGTGACAGTGTGTCCAAATCGATGTACTACAACCATGAAATGGAGCATCACTATCCAACTAAGTTCCTCAACAACTTAAAGCACTCAGGAGTTACAAACCACCAGCTCAAGCTCAAAGTTGGCCTGCCGGTGATGCTTCTTCGTAACATCAACCAAACAGCAGGGCTGTGCAACGGTACTCGAATGATAATCACACGACTCGGGAAAAGTTAGATCATCATGACACAGTATGAACCCAAGTGGCCGTTCATGCTAAAAAGAAAGCAGTTCCCTTTCTCTGTTAAATCAATTGAAATCTTTAACTTATATAATTATAGATAATTCATTAATTTTGCCAATAAGCGTATTGATAGCGCGCTATGGCGCGAGCTAAATGCGTTTAGCGGCGCTATAGCGCGCAATAGCGGCAATATCACAAAAAGTAAAATTGTGTCACGGCGGCGCTATATAGCGCGC
Source organism: Hyparrhenia diplandra (assembly GCA_015847255.1). Taxonomy (NCBI): domain Eukaryota; kingdom Viridiplantae; phylum Streptophyta; class Magnoliopsida; order Poales; family Poaceae; genus Hyparrhenia; species Hyparrhenia diplandra. The sequence goes on from JADLZK010009816.1 coordinate 13,049, forward strand.
TATTTTTCATGGGAAAAATCATAAAACAAAAAATAAAAAGGTAACGAATGCAAAAACTAAAAAAGGAAAATAAAAGGTAACGAATGCAAAAAATGATAAATCGCAGGAAATCCTCATAGTAAATTAGATTTTTCTGTTTTATGATTTTTACTGTGATTTACCGCCATAGTGCCATAGCGGCGCTATCCATACGCTATTGACAAAATTGCTGATTTGATCAGCCCGGCCTAGTTAGTGATTTCAGTTAGAGATTTTGATTGATTCAAGAATTAATGAATTATCTATAATTATATAAGTTAGTGATTCAGTCCACTGTTAGTGATTTCAGTTAGTAATTATATAATTAATGAATTATCTATAATTATATAAGTTAGAGATTTTGATTGATTTAAGAATTAATGATAAATTACAGTTGACTTAATAAATAGTTTGGGGATCTAGATGAATTTAAATTTGGAATAGTTTGCGGACCAGATGACACACAAATTTGGAATAGTTTGGGGACCTAGAGGTGCACTTTTATAGTTTGAGAACCCGGATGACACAGCGAGAATAGTTCGAGGGGACTGTCGGTGTAATTCACTCCTAAATAAAATAACTAATTGTATGCAGTTTTAGATATACGCGTTGGGGACGAATTTTTGGCTGAATTCCCATAGTGGGATAATATTTACCACAAACAAGCGAAAGCGTGCAACGCTTTTCACATCCTTTTCAGGGATCGAAACAAATCAATGTAGGGCCGACTCTGACGCATTCGACTCGACCGCTGCAGTGCTGCCGCCGACCCGGCACACCGGCGGTAGCCGATGCTGTAGGTGTACGGAGTACTGTACTTGCGTGTTTGGAACTGGTATTCTGGGACTGGGAGGGAGTCGATCGACCGGGTGACCTGGTGTGTTGAGCACTGTTGCGAGTTGCGACGCCCGCGACTCCGCGAGGCCGGCCGTGGCAGACTTTAACCATTGCCACTTGCTGCCTCTGGTGACAGGATGATGACGCTGTAAACATGCTCAACAACCTTATCAATGCAAAAGGATGATACATGGGTCCTCATCCCCAAACCACTTATCTCTACATATCGAATCCAGAGTCCAAGCTCGGGCATCCGATTAAGCCACGTCACCCGTTAGCCCTCAACCGTCGGATTGAGCGAGCAAGCGATCTTATCCGTCGAATGCGGGTTGGTTCGGGCGTCAACCCGTCGATCGCCCGTTAAAATAAAGAACCGGGTTCTCGCGAAGATTCGCGAGGCCGGGACCGTTACTTTCGCCGCTCCGCCGCCTCCTCCGGCCGTCTCCGCGTGCCCCCACCAGACGCGCCGCGCACGGGCGGGACCGCCGCAAGCCAAAGCGCCCGGCCCGCATCCGCCGATACCGCCGCCTCCCGACCTGCCGAGATCCTTGACCCCCGACCCGGCAAGCCCCTCCTCTCCCTACGTCCCCTACTCGACGACAGCGGGGGGCGCGAGACGCGGCGTCGCGGGGGCAGCGTAATCACGCGGCGGCGCCCGGCAGACTGCCGGCAGCGACCCGGCGGAAGCGGCATGGTGCGGCGACGAGATGGAGGCGGGCCGTGGACAGCGGTGCACACCCGTGCGCGCGCGCCAGCGACTGTAGCGTTAAGGCGGGAAGCCTAGCCGCCCGCAGCTCAATGTCAGCGGCGCCGCAGCGGAAGGCCATGGTGGTGCAGCATGCAGCCGTCGCTACTCTGCTGTGTCCTTCGCCGTGAGCAAGATGGCATTCGATTTGTGGCACCTGACCTCCTACCGTTGCCGGCTGGCCATGCGCTGGCGGCGCACACCATGTGTTTGCTTCGTTGCCCCTACCGGTGACCACCCAGCCTGGTTTGCTCCTGTCCTCATTCTTCTTTGATACAATTTGAAAAGCTATGCTGAGTAGGAATCATGTCCTCTACTGATATATTTTTTTTCGTACTTGTCGATGCACTAGCATTATACTTCAAACAAAAAATGAAGGATATTAGCAGAACCTAACTGTCCATGTTCATCATGTGATTTAAACTCTTCCATATTGAACTGAAGCATTTCAGCATGTCCTTTTGTCTTCTGGAATACATAACCAGATGTTGTTTATCAGTATCATCTGTTGTTGATTCGCAATTCGTTGGCAATCTGCAGATGAACTGTGATACCCAAAACTGTTGTCACCGGAACTTCCTCAATGAAACTTCTTTCAAAAATGAATTATACATGTCCTAGAAATTCTAGAGTAGATCCAAACTTATTGTGCTGAAATTCATCATAAGATTGCATATGAAGATTCCATAGCAATTAAGCATTTAAGCTGATAAAATAAGTCTGTGATGTGAACATACATGAAGAAAAACATGGCACAATCTGTTTGTGTTGTTGCTTGCCAAAGGAATACAAACAAGGTGGGTAGGAATATGCTGGCTTGCTTTACTGAATTTCAGATCTACATGATATGCTGCTTAGATCTCTTCATATATGGGATTCTCAATGTCTGTTGTCACTACAAGATCGTTCATAACTTTAACCCATAATCGTTCACTGGATATGTAATCTTAATTGCACGCTTTTTATTACTTATTAAAAACGGTCTCTTGCTAATGAATCACAATCTTATCCTATTTCCTCAAGCCTCATTTAAGAGACAGGTAAAGAAAGTGATAACAGAGCCATGTAGCAGTGTATCGTTGAAGTATCCTTGCTCTGCGTCTTAGTCTCCTAGAGTCCTGGTTATCATGTTGCTTAGCTCAGTACAACTTAGATTTTTCAGTGTAAAAAACTCTCCTTGCTACTTGATAATATTAATTTCATTATAATCCATGTTTTGCAAGCGACAACACTTATGTTTGCCAATCACAAACCGAACTAAATGTTTGCATCTTGCAGTTTGTATATGCAATCCTAAAATTTTGATTATAATATAATTTCTCCTATTGTATACTTTTATCTGAATATTCAACTCTGCATGGAAAAGCTAATGATCAGGCCAGCTGCATAATCAAGCTCCGGTCACAATTCGCTCCAGATCTACCCAATCAGCGTTGATCTGCATGATCATATACTTATTCTCTTTTTCCTGGACGTTATAGTGCAGATTCCTCAAAGGGATCAAGTAATGTCAAATAGCAAAATAATTTCATATCTAAACATGTAACTAACTAATTTTCCTAACAATTTGGGGGACAAATCCTGGGAAAGCTCAATTCCATTCAACTTGATCTATACTGGTACCTACAGAATAGAATAAATTTGGTCCTCTAATTATATGATCTGAGTTATTGTTAACGTTGATTCTTAAACACAAGGATGGTTACACCATCATCTTTCTATTAGAAACATATATACTTCAACTTAGAATTTGGTAACTTATGTTACAGATATTCATGTAAGCTACCAACCTTATGTATACGCTATTTCTTTTTTGTAATATATTCATTGGGAACACTGCAGTAAGCTATAAAAAATTTTACTTGTAGACTAACTCAAAATATACAGCATCATATATAATAACCTATTCATTTGCCTTCATATTTAATTGGAGCTCTACCATTTGGAGTTCACGTAATAATCGATCCCTTCCTACCGATACTGAGGATCATTTTGGATAGCTTCTATCCATCCATAGGCTGGTTTACTCGGGAAGGGCGCAGCAAAGCTGCGCCTATTTTTCTAGTATATATATCCAAAGAGGCCGTTCGGTCAAAAAAATATCCAAAGAGGCCAAATAATAAAACATCAATCGAAGAAGAAAACAATTAGACTAATTGAAACCTTTTAACAGGCAGTTACAATTAGACTAACTGAAGAAGAAAAACAATCATGGTCCCAGAAATTTTAACTGATTCAGAGTTGCACAGGTCAGTGGCGGTCTACCATGAGAGAGAAGTACTAAAACATAACCAGCCAGTCAGCTTTACAAGTTACAAGCAGGATATCTCGGTGCATCTCGGTGCAACTAGGAAAACAAAAGGAAAACTCTGCAAGGCATCTTTTGGCCTGCAGCGGGCCATCGGTGGTGTTTCCCTTCAGAATGCCTGCAGCAGTGGCCATCGGTGGTGTTTCCCTTCAGAATTTTACAGCTCGTGCCAAAAGCAGAGATTCAAGATGGTCCCTAAGAATCAGTCTGTGGGAGTATTCTCCTTGATTGCTGTGGATAATTTTGTAGCAGCCTCCTCATTTTTCAACCGGAACAGGTATGTTCGAGCTACGACTGTGCCACCATCTGATTCACTTGACTGCGAATCCTGAAAATGAAATGCAGGATTTATTGGGTATGTTCATTGGGTCAGAGTGCGGTGGTAGGTGCTCCAATGGACAATAGTTACTTACTGAAGTATGAAATATCGAAGCAACTGTATTCTTCTGAATATTCATTTTATCCCTTGTAGATTAAAGCATTCAGTAGGATTTTACCAACCTGCTACGAGTTTAAAAACATTAGTATTTTATCTGACCAGAAACAATATTACAGCTGTGTAACTCTGGTGAAACAACATTTAAATACATATACCTAATTGAATATTTGGCACCTAAAATTTACCCAGTACCCTTCTCAAATTCCAAATAAATGAAAATCATAAGTTGAACTCTGTGAGAGCCAAGATAATTCAACTTGGTTTTGTTTTGAAGGAACAGTATAGTTGGGGGTGGGCGTGGGGGTGGGAGGGACACCATTTGTTGATTTCAATATTCGATCAGATAAAAGACATTTAGGGATGCATTTAGACACTTGACCACTAATACAGACAAAATCATCAAAAAATTACATGGAAATAACATTAGTAGATTCTTAATGACAAACACTTTCAGATGACAATATTCTCATTAAATTTTAGCATCAAATGCTTAAAGAAGGTATAAATTGAAGATATGTTTAAGACCGTGTCAATTTCTAAAGCATCAAATGAAAAAGAATACAGGTAGTAATTTCAAGTTTGGCATGCAGTAGAAGGATAAATATTACCCAGGACTGCAGATAAATTAACATTAATTACTATAAACAAACAGGAGAGAACACATACATCGTTTCTTATGACAATGGTAGGAGTAGATTCTTTAGAAGCTTTCTCTGTGCCTTCTTTACTTCTGATAGAGAGCTGACCAACACCAATGTCTTTCCAACCTTTAGTGGCATCATCATGCTGCATTAACGGGAAACACATTTATAGTCAACTAAAATCTGAAAGCGACATATTGAGCAAACATTGCACAGTATTAGAGTATCAGAGTAAAAAACACGATATTACAGAGTTCTAGGAAGAAAAGCAATATGTTAAACAGATCAGATGGATACCTTCACATACACTTTGCATTTGGTTTCATGAACAACAACTATCCCTGTCTCTTCTGCCTTCTTTACAGAAGGGCTGCAGCTTCTCAGGTTCAGCATCTGATCATGATCATGACAAACAACGAATTAAGAAGACATAGTATTGGAAATTAAATGGCGTGAAACTTACATTACTTAAAACAGAAGTCAGAGGCATGGAAGATTGAGAGTGAGATGTACAATATTAGATACCTTCATCAGCGTCAGCTGAAGCTTCAGCGGTATTTTGGTTTCCTGAGAAAGCAACAGCAAGAAAGTTATGGCTGCACTGAAAATAAAGATATCATAACAGTTTGTTATATCAGCGTGATCAGGTGCTGCAAATAGAACAACTTAATTACTTTTATCATCTGCTATTCAAACACAGGTTGTGACGGACAAAACCATTGTGTATCAATCAAATTGCAACTGCCTTCCAAATTACAAGTGATCTTTGCAACAAATGCTGCATTGTAGTAACACTGACATTTAGAAATCCAGGAAGACTCAGCAGTGCACTGCTGAGCCCCAATATAGTGATAATAAAGCGAGATGAAGGACATGCTAATTGAGTATTGGAGGTAAGTTTTGCTTAGATTCTAGTGTAAGTAGAAGTATAGTGGCGTTTCTGAAACAGTAAAACTGGAACCTTTTGGTGATATATAAAAGTTAAAAACAATTTCCCTAAAGTTAAAAGCTACATTTCGTTAAGGAGTCCATTGGTTTTTAAAAAATATGTTTCCAAGAGTAATGTACAGGCCAAATTATAAATAGAATGTTGAAAGAGGAAAAGGAAAATACGAATAACATAATCTTTGGCTGGTAGATGATTTTGCAATCCTGAAACTTAGTGCTACATTGGCAATAAACGGGCAAGCACCCCCCCCGCCCGCCCCCCACGCACACCCACCCACCCACACCCACACACAAAAGATCAGAAAAGATACCTGAGAGAACTGACTGTTGATTCATTGAAAAACAGAGGTGGACTCTGTGGGTTAAAACTTTGGGCAGCTGAAGAAAAAATAGATGGTGCACTGGATGTTTGAAAACCATTATTTGCACCAAACTGGAAAGGATTACTGCTGTCACTAGTTGTAGTCTTCTTGTCACCAAATATGCCATTGTTTCCACCAAACTGGAAAGGTTTGCTGCTGTCACTAGGGGTATCCTTCTTGTCACCAAATATGCCATTATTTGCACCAAATTTGAAAGGTTTACTGCTGTCAACAGGTGTATCCTTCTTGTCACCAAATATGACATTATTTCCACCAAACTGGAAAGCTGGTTTACCACTATCACTGGATGTGTTCTTCTTGTCAAACATACCTGGATATCATTGTCATAATAGATATGAATATATTGTAGATACGTCTGCAAGAAAACTCTGCAGTAAATATAAACAGCATATGATATACAAAGCAGTGAATAGTCATACCACTAAAATCTGGTGTTTTTGCTGAGAAGGCGATGAAAAAAGGTTTGGTAAGCTTGAGTTCTGAAAAGATGAAGAATTAAAAGCTGTAATTGGAGCCTTCTGCTTGTTATCTGAACTTGGCTGTACCAAGAGCTTGCTATCATCTGTTGTTGGCAGATTAGACTTCTCATCCTTGAGTGAGCTTGGGGATGAAACAACTGTTGAGCCTGCTTGATTTTGCCTAAGCCAGTTGACAACATCCTTGAATTTTTCCTAATGAGCAACAATGGTATATGCATATACAATGAGAAATCTGACTAACAAACCACCTAAGAAATAAACAAAGATCAAACAGAAAGTAAAGTAAGGAACTACAAGATGACTGCATACACTAATCAATTCCACACCTTAAATCATCAATATAAATACATTTTAAAAAGATATGTTTCAGATATGTAATCAGAACTAAGAAAAAGTTGATGCAATAAATCTCATAAGCAATCAGCAACAACAATAAGACACGGTTATACAGATTCCAAGAAAATATTTACTGCAGAGTTATATGAATGCCATGGGCAGATAAATGGAACAAAGAAGTCAGTGGTTTCCTGCAAAAGCAATGAACTGAGGCCATTACCTTTGTAACACTACTGCGTACAATTAATAATCTAGCTTTAGTAAGAAAATTTGATTGGCGACACTAATTAATTAATTAATTTCCTAGATCCGCTCTTATTGAATATTTGAATGCAATATATATTAAAAACAACGGGCAAGTCATTCACAAACAGCGAAACTTTACCATGATTTCAGAAGCATGTGATATGTAATCTTTAAGGCCGTCCTCCCAAAGTTCAGTTGGATGATTTTGCAGCTGCAATTGAACCCAGCTGCTCAAAATAAATTATGTATGAGCATACAGTACGCACTTGACAAGAAATATAAGTGTGACTCTAGGAATGTGAAGCACGAAATGGCATTAATTGGAACAACCAATATTGTTTTAAAGGGTCATTCAGATTTCAGAAACGCGCTAATAACTAACGAACACTCCATGCTTCAAATAATGACCATGAAAGAGAAAGAGGGATACTATACATCAAAAATACCAATTAGTTTAGGTCAACAAGCTAAAATCTTTCCAAAAAGCGTAATAAAACATACCTCGCAAACTGGGTATTGAGTGCCCTCACGTGTTTGTTGGCAGCCTCAGCCCGTCGAGGATCTAAAGTAGCGGGTCCTGCCATCACATGCTGATGGGAAGACTCCGCCCTGTGAACATCAAAAGAGGGTCCGTCCATTACTCTCTTACTTGGTAACTGCAGCATTGTAATAACAAAAATGAATAATGGAGGGGCAGATTCTACAGGAAGATAGAGTGATAGAGAAAAAAAAACTTTATACATGTTTGAGAATCAGAGGGAATAAATAAAAAAATTGAATGGATGCTAGCAGGAAACTTCCAGTGACTAGATCAGAACAGTCATATAGATAATGTGCCAGCACTGATATGCAATAGTCAGGCTTCAGTTAAAAGTTTTAGGGCTGTGGTCATCCTCTTGTCACATTAATGAATAGGGTTGACCGGTTGAGCTATCAAGCATTCGAGGATACTCATGATTAAGAGCTACACCCTCTATTCCAAATTATAAGTCGTTTTTCTAGATACACAAGTGTAGAACAGCTTATAATTTGGAACGGAGGGAGTAGTTTAGAGTGAGTAAGGGACAATCCTGTGATGTACTATGCTGCTACTTTCTTTCCAGCGGGAAGTAATTGTTGGCTCTAGTTCTGAATTCCATCACTCAAAATACAATACATACTGTAGGAAAAATCCAACGAAGAGCATTCAAATGGCCTTAAACTTCTAGGTGCACGAATTTGAACACATGACTTTTTACCAGCTCCACCGCAATGACCTCGATGTTCCCCCAAATCAAACTCGAAGACACTACGTCTACGTCACTGCATTAAAATGCCCTTAAGCTTCTAGGTGCACGAATTTGAACACATGACTTTTACCAGCTCCACCGCGATGATCTCGATGTTCCCCCAAATCAAACTCGAAGACATTCAACCTTGCCAGCTACATGTTACTTTTCAGTTTTCACCAATCAACCAGAAGATTGAATCAGGATCCGGAGCCGAAAGCTAATTAAATAGAATAAGCTTTTCTACACCCGCAAGAATGCAAGATCAACACCTTCTCACTACACTAGGTGCCCCCAAAATAACAGTACACATCGCCGTGGAGGAACGCGATTCAGACGGGGAGAAATGGAAGAGAGCGTACATCGGGTGCGGTGGCGTCAGATGTCGCGGCGCGCTTGGCTCCCCGCGTCGTCATGCCAGCTCACCTCACGCTCCCAAAACCCTAGCTGCTCAAGGCGGGGGAAGCAGAGCTTGTAGAAAATATGGGGGCTAGTAGGAGTAGTAGGCGATCGGGACTGCGCAGAAGCGGGGAAGGGCAGGACAGTAGGAGACTAGGAGTCTAGGACTATTGCTGCTGCGTCATGCGTGCCAGGCAGTGGGATCGAAGCACCGGGATTTGGGGAAGGAGACGGCGGTGAGAGGCGGAGGATGGCTGCTGGCTGGGTTGAGCTGCTGGCGGCGAGGCGCAAGCGCAACAAACAAAGCGAGTTCATCAAAATAGCATGCTTAGGGTTAAGGATTTGGGAGAAAATTAAATGAACAAAGGAGTTGGAATGGGAGAGCGGAGCAGATCGATTCCTCACCTTCTGAGGGTTGCAGCTTAGCCTCAAGGGCCAGCCACGGCGGCGGACGGTGAGGGCGGGGCTGCTGGACGCCGGGAAAACGAGGGGGCCGGCCGCCGGCACCAGGAGTCGCTGCAGGCCGGGGCGGAGACGGGACGAGGGCCGAGGGGCGAGCTGCCGACCGCGCGACGAGGGGGCTGGGGGCGAGGGGCAGGGCCGGCTGGCGGCGCTCGCCGTTCTCTTCGGCGCGGCGTGGCGGCGCTCGCCGTTCTCTTCGGCGCGGCGTGGCGGCGCTCGCCGTTCTCTTTCGCGCGGACAGGAGCGGACCAGGGCAGAGGAGACTGATTTCGCGGACAGGAGCGGACGGGCACGAGCGAGCGGAGGAAAGATTTTGGGAAGGGCAGGCCGGTCATTTTGCGTGTCCATCCAGTGCGTCAAGGTTGTTGTCCACGCTGTCCAGCTTAGTTGGAACGCCACGTCAGCGAAAAGGGCAAATAAATAAGAAAGTTACTGTGTTGTGGGATAAAAAATAAAACGTCATATAAAAGTGGTTTTACGGAAAGAACGAAGCGTTCGTAAGAGTGACAAATAAATAAATCCCCTCGGTTGTGCGGCGGCCCCCCATGTGTCGGCTTAAACAAAGCCCGCAAACCGAACGTGTGGCAAAACGGCAACTTGCAACCTCGGGTGAGGGTCGAATAGGGAAATTTCGAAAGCTATTTTTGCAAGCCAGCCCAATTTCTTGGGACTACTTAAAAGAGAGCGGTCTTTTCAAAAAAAATGGCGATGGGAACGAGTCATCATGAATTTTAACCTACGCAATAACTCTGAACTATGATTGATCCTTCATGTTGACGCAAAACTAGGGTTTCACGCCAAACACACCGAGAGGGCCTTGGACGCCCACGAAGGTTGCACACAACCTTGAAGCAGCGAGCACCACAACGTGATCGGCCACGAACGATCAAGAGATCGCTAGGGCCGATGTAGAGCTTGGTGCCGGTTTGGAAGAACCTCCGAACGTACCTCCGGAAGACCGCCGAGGGGACGCATGCGAGGTGCCCTAGGACCACAAAGGCGCGCCTAGGGACGTCGACGAAGGTCGCGGAGATCGCCCCGAACAGCCGGGATAGAGGGTTGAAGGAAAAAGATGACCTACAAACGGGACGGGGGTAGATTGAATGTCGATTGGATGTAGATGGGATCAAATCGCCATGAACCTCTTTTATTATATAGAGGAGGGTGGTCTTATCCTTTTAGAAAACCGCCCTTGGACGTTTCCAAGCCTCAAAACCCGACCTAAAACACGATTGAAACAAATCGGTTTGGATTCTCAGACGGACACGACCGGCGTTGGTCGACCGGACGCGACGCAAGATAAGACATCGACGCACGCGGCCGCCGTCAGATCCGGCCGATAATGTAAAGGTTCGAATCGGCCGCGGCTAGGCCAACCCGACCGGACAATTTGCGGCCGTCGCTGGACCGGACGCACCGTGTGTCCTGGGCCGATTCTCGAATTGGCCTAGACGTCCGTTTTGATTGACCGGACGATAGGGGAGTGAGGACGCACGGTGCCTAGCGTCCGGTCACTTCGTAAAGCACCTTTTGATCTCTCTTCGAATTTTGGCTAAGTCTAGAAATTTGCGGTGACTTGGACCTCAAAATATGGCTAAGTCTGGGATTTTACCATGTCTTAGACCAAGCCATTTTTGGGTGTCAACACATGCCCCCCTATTTTCAGTGAGAGGTGCAACGAACCCGAAAACAAAACAAAGAAAACCAAACAACGCGAATGGCCATCGTATCGTGTAACACCCCTGGTGTTTGGCTCACATTTGCATTGCATTGCATGAGCATAATCATCATTTAAGCATGCATTTCATTTGTGTTTGAATTTCAAATTTAAATAATTATTTATGAGTAGTATGCTCGTGGTCATTATGGTAGGTATTTTCTAGGGTCATGTTGGTGCTCTAAGTAGCTTGGTCATGTTTGCTTGCCTTTGGATCAAATCCAATATGAGTTGGTTGGGAGTGGAAGTGATTTTGAGTCCTATCATTTCATGTGAATTCAAATTTAATTTCAAAAGTCAAATTCTAGGGTGAATTGGGTCAAGGCCCCTTTATATGAAATGTGTAGAATGTTATTCTCTACATTTCATATGTTGAGACCTAAACCTAGTTCAGTTTAGTTTCTGAAAATCCTGACAAGCATAGCCATTTTCGGGTTGATGAAAATGGAGTTCTCTATTTTAAAAAGAGACTTGTGGTTCCAAAGGATCTTTGAGCTTAGAAATAAAATTTTGTCTAAAGCTCATTCCTCCAAATTGTCCATTCATCCCGGGGTAGTAAAATGTACCATGATTTGAAGCCCCATTTTTGGTGGACAAAAATGAAGAAGGAGATAGCAGCTTTTGTTGCTCGTTGTGATAATTGTTGTCGAGTCAAGGCAATTCATATGAAGCCTGGATTGTTGCAACCATTATCTATTCCTGGTTGGAAGTGGGAAGAAATTAGTATGGATTTCATTGTTGGTCTCCCTCCTTGAGAGAAGGGTTATGATTCTATTTGGGTCATTGTAGATCAGCTTACCAAGTCTGCACATTTTATTCCAGTAAAAACCAACTATCATCCATACCACTATGCTGATATTTATTTTGAGCAAGTGGTTCGTCTTCATGGGATTCCAAAGAAAATTGTATCAGATCGTGGATCTCAGTTTAAAGCTCAGTTTTGGGAACGATTTCAGGAAGATTTGGGTACCACTCTAATCCACGTTCAAAGATATCATCCACAAACCTCGGGACGATCGAGCGTGTCAACCAAATTCTTGAAGACATGCTTCGAGCTTGTGTGCTTTCATGCAAGGGTCCTTGGGTTAAGTGGTTGCCTTTGGCAGAATTTTCGTATAACAATAGCTACCAAGAGAGTATTAAGATGGCTCCGTTTGAAGCTTTGTATGGTCGCAAATGTAGGACTCCTTTAAACTGGGTTGAGCCTGGTGAGAGGAGATACTACGGCATTGACTTTGTGAAGCAAGCGGAGAAGCAAGTCCATAGAATACGGGCAAACATGGAAGCCGCTCAGGCTAGACAGAAAAGTTATGCTGACAAAAGAAGAAAGCCGATTGAATTCGAGGTTGGTGACCACGTCTATTTAAAGGTGTCACCTATGCAAGGGGTGAAACGTTTTGGTGTCAAGCGAAAGCTATCACCATGATATGTTGGTCCATACCAAATTCTCGAGAAGAAAGGGAAGGTAGCTTATCAACTCCAATTACCTCCGGAATTGGGTACTATTTTTCCCGTGTTCCATGTCTCTCAATTGAAGGAGTGTCTTCGGGTTCCTGAAGAAAAGGTGGAATTGAGAGGGATCAAGTTGAAATCAGATTTATCTTATAAGGAGGAACCCATGAAGCTTTTGGATACAAAGGAGAGAGTGACTCGAAATCGAGTGCAAAAGATGTTCAAAGTGATTTGGGGTAATCACGATGAACGTGATGCGACATGGGAAACCGAAGAGTATTTGCAAGTGAATTATCCAAGATTCTTCACTAAATGGTACGCTTTTCAAATCTCGAGGACGAGATTTTTATAAGGGGGGGTCTGTAACACCCCCGGTGTTTGGCTCACATTTGCATTGCATTGCATGAGCATAATCATCATTTAAGCATGCATTTCATTTGTGTTTGAATTTCAAATTTAAATAATTATTTATGAGTAGTATGCTCATGGTCATTTTGGTAGGTATTTTCTAGGGTCATGTTGGTGCTCTAAGTAGCTTGGTCATGTTTGCTTGCCTTTGGATCAAATCCAATATGAGTTGGTTGGGAGTGGAAGTGATTTTGAGTCCTATCATTTCATGTGAATTCAAATTTAATTTCAAAAAGTCAAATTCTAGGGTGAATTGGGTCAAGGTTTTTATATGAAATGTGTAGAATGTTATTCTCTACATTTCATATGTTGAGACCTAAAACCTAGTTCAGTTTAGTTTACGAAATTTTCAAGTCAAATGGGTTTCAAATCCATTTTTCCATTTTGAACGATTTTGATTTCGAAATTTTTAATTCAAATTCTAGGCCGAATTTGACAAAACTTTCTATAGATGAAATGTCAAGAATTTTAGGATGAACATTTCATCTGTTTTGACTTTTGCCAAACTCTCAACCGTTTTTTGACTTATGGCCATAGTTTGATCGGGTTTCAAAATTTAAATTAAAAAAAAAAAGGAAAGGGCTTACCGAAGCTGCTTAATTCATCTAAGATTTTAATTTAAATTCATCCTTTATGGCTTAAAGAGGTATGCAAGAGGTATGTTTGTTGCTTAATTCATCCTTTACCTCTTTTGCATTGCATTGCCGAATCATTTATGGCGAAAGAGGTAAAGGATTTTGCCGAATCATATAAGATCAAGATGCTTAATTCATCTCCATATTATGCTCAAGCCAATGGTCAAGCGGAATCAACCAACAAGACTTTGATTAAGCTTATTAAGAAGAAGATAGAAGAACATCCAGGAAGGTGGCATGAGGTCTTGTCAGAAGCTTTGTGGGCTCATCGCATATCAAGGCACGGTGCAACTAAAGTTACTCCTTATGAGCTGGTGTATGGTCAAGAGTCGGTGTTACCCGTTGAGGTAAATTTGGATGCATATAGATTTGCTAAACAAAATGATCTATCTCTTGCTATGTATCATGATTTGATGATGGACAACATCGATGAGGTAACCAACAAGCGAATACAAGCTCTAAAGGAGATTGAGAAAGACAAAGCCCGTGTTGCAAGAGCCTACTACAAGAAAGTCAAGAGCAAATCGTTCCAAATCAGTGATTTAGTTTGGCAAACTATATTACCGATAGGGTCGAAAAGCAATCAATTTGGCAAGTGGTCACCCAATTGGAAAGGTCCTTTCAAGGTGGTCAAACCAATATTTGGGAATTCCTATGTGCTTGAGTCAACGAGTGGAGAACGCCAGAAAATGGCAATCAACGGGAGATATTTGAAAAAGTATTTCCCTAGTGTTTGGCAAGAGGCCTAGTGCTCTCCAGACAATGGTCGATGCATGCATCGCCCTTAGAACAAAAAATGGCCGATACATAGTATCGCCCTTAGAACAAAAAACAGCGATCTCCGCGTTCTTCGTCGACGTCCTAGGCGGCCTCGCTGGTCCTAGGGCACCCCTCGCGTGCGTCCTCCCGACGGGTCTTCCCGGAGGTGCGTTCGGAGGTTCTTCCAGCCGTCACCAAGCTCTACATCGGCCCTAGCGATCTCTTGATCGTTCGTGGCCGATCACGCTGTGGTGCTCGCTGTTTCAAGGTTGTGTGCAACCTTCGTGAGCGTCCAAGGCCCTCCTCGGTGTGTTTGGCGTGAAACCCTAGTTTTGCGTCTAACAATTCTTTTCATGGCTCCGAGCCTCCGAGGGCCGCCGCCGGCCGATTTCTTAGCGATCGCCACCGGCCCGGCAACTCCCCCGACCCACGCGCCGCGGGGAGACCGGCGAAGACGCCCGTCCCGTCCTGGCCCTTCTAGAGCTCGCGGTCGCTTGGAGCAACCGCCACCGGCTTGTGCTCGTCCATCTCCTCCACGCCGCCCCCCGCTCCGCTTCTTCCAGAACCCCACCACTCGCAGCCGAGACCCTGGCGATGACGTCGCGTTCTCCTCCTCCGCGGCCGGCGCTCTGGGCCCGGTGCTCGGTGGCACCGGTGGTGCCGCTGGTAGCAACCGGCCGTCGCGGGAGAGTTCCGCCAGACTCCAGCCCTCCGCCCACTCCTTTAGCATCAACGGATGCCGGGTTCAGCTCCAACTCCATGCTATCCATGGAGAGCGAGTAGCGGTTTCTTGCCGCGGCCGCACAATCCAAGCGTAGTACCGGCAAGGAGGTTGCTCCCTAAGGAATTATTTGCTTTGCGCTGAAGCCCCTCGCAGCCAAGTCGCCCGGCCGGTACTTTCTCTCACTAAGATCCCAGCCCGAAGACCTTTCACAGCATCAGCCAGCCCGCCACAGGCTCAAAGGAGACCGATGTGACCGGTGTCCTTGTGAGGTTGGGTGAGCAGAGACGAAGACGGAAGCGCTACTACTTGGCTACCGCCTGGCGACAAGCGAGTGAATTCTCGAGGTGGAAGCCGGAAGCGGTGAACTTGGCGGTGTCGGGGAGGCGCAGAGGATGTGTGCTCTGCAGTCCCTCTCGGGGTTGTAGATAAACGGGGGTCCGTGATCGGATGCTCGTGATCGTTTTTCAGCTGAATTTGTCATGTTTGATGGGTTCATTCAAGAAATGACGGCCCGATGCAAAGCATGCATTTCTCGATTGTCGGTCGAGGTGTCGAGCATAGATACATATACTAGGTGAATTCGCGCGTTCGGGTATGCAAAAGTAAATTTAATTTAGCTATAAGGAATTTAAAAATATTTTCAATAATGAACTAAAGAAAGATATAAACATGTGAGTTATATAATGAGAATTTCTAAGCAAAAACCATAAGGTCTCAAGGATTAAGAAAGCAATACCCTGTGGATTCTCCATGACGTTGTCGCGGGAATTTAAGGTTAGTTTTTTAGTGATCATTTGATGATGAAAAGAAAAATATAAACATATGAGTTCATCATTTGATGATGGAAAGAAAAAAATATAAATATGTGAGTTATTTAATGAGAATTTCCAACACAAAAACCTTAAAGTCTCAAGGATCAAGAAAGCAATATCCCATATGTTGCCACAAAAATTGTTGATGGTTTGAAATAAGATTATTTATATAAAGAGATAAACAATTATAAGTTATGTTATTGGATGGCGTGGCATAATGCTAGTGGATGATGTGTCTTGCTTGCATGTAGATTATAATTGCAAATGCTAGTTGACCATAAATACAACTGTTAGTGGAATGATGAAGTGGATAGCTTGCAAGTTGAAAGAATTAGCTAGTGGGGTTGTTAGTGGAATAATGAGGTGGATAGCTTGCATGTTGAAAATTGTTGATGGTTTGAAATAAGATTATTTATTTAAAGCCTTTAAACAATTATGCTCTATGTTTTTTTTTTTAGCTAGGCTTTAACTTCGCTAGCTAAACAGCAACTGCTGGAAAAAAAAAATGTAGCCACATTTCAACTCTAATAACTATTTTGTGGAGCATACGTACTATAAAAAGATATTTTAGCTACTTCATATGCCAGGAGAAATTTAGATATTTGACCATAAAATCTCACGATATAAGTGGAATGATGAAAAATATGATAGTCTTGCAAATTGTTTTGAAATTTGGTCTTTTTCACGGTGAACACTAACGTCGTATAGTTGCCGTCCAAACCAATGCGTGCGTGCGTACGTCATCCGAGCAAGCCACGCCACGCCAGGCCAAAAGTCATGTCCCCGCCGTTCGTGCTTTGCTGCATGAGACCGCCGCTCGTCACTTCATGAGACATCAGGTGATGGCAAGCGAAGCGATCGTTCCCGGTACGGCCGCGTGCTGCATGCTATGCTGCTCGCGCGTATGCAGGCGACGGAGTTCTATAGCGCCTACGGCGAGCTCGCCCCTCAACACGAGGCGGCGCGGCGATTTTTTTACAGGCGCTGCTGCCCGCCCTGGCGGGTTTAAGTCCCGGCGGCGCGGAGACCCTGGCTTTTCGGCACCAGCGAGCACTGCTTCGGATGCGTGTCCTCGCTGGAGGTAGGAACGTTGACAAGTGGGGCCCATGTGTCAGTGGGAGGAAGGAGTGAGAAGAAAAAACCTATAGGACGTTAGTGTCCACCGTGAAAATTTCGAATTTTAAAATAACGCGGGGACCCGGTTTTTGTGGAGCATACGGGTTATACTATAAAGATATTTTCAAATATCTAAATTTAGTAGAGCTAGTGGTTGATTTTGGTGAGATAGAACAGTTTCGAGTAAAGCCTTAGTAGTTAGTAGTAATAGCTACTTTCACATCTTTTTACTTCACTTGACCAGTCATTTCAAGCATAATGCTCCAATTGTACGGTATATAATGTTGAACTGGAGAAGAGTCGGGTTAAAGAATTGTCATATGGGAAACAACTAGTACCAATCCATTATAAAGTTTGATCTCAACTCAGAACTCACTATTCAAAATGGCTTGATATATACATACTCGTATTAACTTGTATTGCGCTTTTCGAGAAATAACTTTAACTAAATCCATATTAAAAAATATTAATACATATGATACATAATTAATATAGGCAATGTCAACGGATTAATATTTGGAGATACTTTTTACATAATTATTTGGAGGAGAACGTATCGTGTGCACATCGGCCTTATATGCAACCGTGCACACTAACGATCTGGGCCTTCGATTCCACATCCGGTGGCCTGGCAGCGAGGGTGGACATTTTTACGAAAAAACACCCGCACACCCTCCGCGAGTTCCAGGCCTAGGTGTGGGGAAGCGGGGGCGGTGCAAAGCACCTTGACTTGCAGCACCTTGACTCGTCGCGGGGTCAACACCGAGGAGGCGGCGGAGGGACACCTTCACTCGTCCCTGAACCTGCAGGCGGCGGAGTGGCACCTTGCGGCCCTGAACCTAAAGGCGGCGGAGGGGAACCTGAAGGCGGCGCCATCCTCCCCTAGCAAAACAAGGAGAGGGACTAGGGGAGGGAGGCTCCGGATGCCTGCGGGCCGTAAAGATGGAGGCGGTCGGGATGGCGACGCCGTGAAGTAGCCGGCGGTGGCGGCGTTTTTGCGTTCCCGGACGGCCGCGAACAGAGAGCGCGGGGAGGAGACCGGATGCGGAACCTCTTGGGGGCGGCGGCTTGGGGAGGGGGGTGGTTTGCAAAACGGTCAAGGCTTTGGGCGGGCGTTTTTTCAGAAAAATGTCCACCCGCGCCGCCAGGCCACCAAATGTGGAATCAAGGCCTAGATCGCTAGTGTGCACGATTGCATATAAGGCCGATGTACACATGATACGTTCTCAATTTTTAGACCAACTAGTAACTATCCCTATCTCATCTAAACATGTTGAAAGTTCAAAGAAAAATTAGGACTATAATTTTTACAAACAAATTAGTCTATAGCACTAAAAGAATCATGATTTTAGAAGCACATCACGGACACATGAAAGAGAAAAGGGAGGAGAAGAAAGAGAGGAGGTGGGCGACACATTATCCTGGATTTATTTCGGGATTTTTCCGGCGCTATTCATTAAGTGGTAGGCGACGTTCCCATTGACAAATGAGGCGTCTGTGGTGACTTCGTGAACTTTAAGATTTGCCGCCACAGTCCTTTGGAGGTGCTCATAGGGGTAGAGTTTGTAGACGCGTGTTTATAGGGGTGAGTGTGCGTGCGTGTTGAGTGTCCGCCTTTTATTTGTGTAATCTAAAAAAAAAATGATGGGTAACGCGTGTCTGTGAATGCAATTCCTTTAGTACTATAGGAGTAATTTTCTATTAAAAATATCCATTTTTTAAAAAAAATATGTAACTTCTTAAAAGTATATAGACAAATTGATTGTGCACTGTGGGTGCCCTAAACACACCCTGTCTCTTTTCTCTGGGGTTGTTTAGTTGGTGAAATATTTTGGGTTTGGCTACTGTAGCATTTTTCGTTTGTATTTGATAATTATTGTCCAATCATATACTAACTAAGCTCAAAAGATTCGTCTCGCACTTTTCAGTCAAACTGTGCAATTAGTTTTTTTTATTTATCTATATTTAACGCTTCATTTATACGTTAAAAGATTTGATGTGATGGATCTTTGCGATACTTTTTGGTTCACTTTTCATGAAGTGAACACACCCCAAATCCCTCTAACCGCTGACGTCATCGCAGTTTAGACAAATTCTTCGTCAGAAGTTGCTCGATTGAGCCCGGCCCGACAGTGACCGCCCCCTCTTCGTTAGGGTTTCGCGCCTCTTCTCCCCTCCGTCTCCACGCTCGCGCCGGCGGCATCAGCAGAGATGGGTGTCCCGGCGTTCTACCGGTGGCTGGCGGAGAAGTACCCGATGGTGGTGGTGGACGTGGTGGAGGAGGAGCCCGTTGAGATCGAGGGCGTCAAGGTGCCCGTCGACACCTCTAAGCCCAACCCCAACGGCCTCGAGTTCGACAACCTCTACCTCGATATGAACGGAATCATACACCCCTGCTTCCACCCGGAGGACAGGGTAAGTACGACTTCCTTCCTTCATTCCCCCTCTCCTCCCTATTGGCTAGGTTGCTTTGGGCGTTGGAGAGCGGATGGTGGGGTTATTTGGGTATGCGGTAATCCGGCTAGTTGCGTTTGCGGTAATCAGGTAGGTTTGTGATTGGTGACTATTGAGTAGTGACTAGTGAGAAGCCGGATGGAATTGGTTATTTTAGTTTGCGCTCTGTCAGTAATCTGATTGCTTCCAGAAAAAGAAGCTACTAAATTGTTTCCCAGTCATCTCAGACATTGAGACAGTTGCAATTCATTCGATTTTCAGAGTAATGTTTAGCTGAATTGTACAGATTTATTCTGTTTCTGTCTGCTAAACTGCAATTGAAGCAAATTACCAACAGATAGTTGCCTTTTTGTAGCTATTTATGTTGATGATTTTGGATCAATTTCAGTTAGCAGACTGTATGGTGTTATGTCAATATCTATAGTTTTAGTGAAACTGTGAAAGGAGCAGTGGCAGCTGCCTCAACATCAGCCACAAACCAGAGATGAAGAAAGAAAAAGATATCGATACAATAAAAAAACATTAATATGTTTTTATTGGAACTGTTTGCTTTATTCTCTGAAAAAACATGTAACATTAGCTCAATTGTCATTTTCTTTTGCTTGCTGATTTAAGTGTTGACCATGGTTTTCTCTGTAGCCCTCCCCAACAACATTTGGTGAGGTTTTCCAGTGCATGTTTGATTATATCGACAGACTATTCATCATGGTTCGCCCCCGGAAGCTTTTGTACATGGCCATTGGTACGTGGAATATGCCCATGGCACAGGGAATTTTTTTTGCACTCCCACCTATTTATTTTACTTCTGTGTGAACTAGCAGAGTTAGTTGTATGATCACGTAGAAAATCATGATTCTGTGTATATGTACATGTGGATTACCTTGTCATAACTATGAAGTGTTTGTACCTTATGGATGTTTGATCTCACATGTAATAATTCACGTCTGCTCTTTTGGAATGGACATGTCCTTTAAATTCAATGATCAATGTAGTTCTTATGCCTGTGATCATATTTGATTTATTGCTGCTCATAGTTTTAACTGTGTTACAATGGCTTTACAGATGGTGTTGCTCCTCGTGCTAAGATGAACCAGCAGCGCTCTAGACGATTCAGAGCTGCAAAAGATGCAGCTGATGCGGTCAGTATTCTACCGAAACTATATTCCTTTGGTCTGTGTATGATTGTGTACTATCCTTTTGCTCAGTATTTTTTCACAGTCGCAATGGAACTGTTTTATTGCAATCACAGCTCAATATTCCTATGCCCGCAGGCTGCAGAAGAAGAACGGCTACGTGAAGAGTTTGAGAGAGAAGGCAGAAAACTTCCTCCAAAACAACAATCACAAACATGTGATTCAAATGTTATTACTCCAGGGACTGAGTTTATGGCTGTTTTATCAGTTGCTTTGCAGTATTACATCCATCTTAGATTGAATTATGATCCTGGTTGGAAACAAATTAAAGTAAGTATTGGTTGATTGTGCTTTAAGTTTCTATATCCTACCAATGTGGCAATGCTTTAGATCAGCCTCCTTCACATTTTTTCCTTATTGAGATTTAGAGAGGCTGCCACTAACTCAGAAAGTCTGAATGCAATAATGCCATTTATATATGTTCTAATTAAGGTATTTTGAAGGTTATTTTGTCTGATGCCAATGTTCCTGGTGAAGGGGAACATAAAATCATGTCATATATTCGCGGCCAACGGAACCTGTCTGGTTTTAACCCAAATACGCGCCATTGCCTGTATGGCCTGGTATGTTTGATAAACCTACATTATTTTTAATGTAGCTTATTTTATTCTTCTAGCCTTGTTAATGAACCATTGTATATACATAAATTGCAGGATGCAGATCTGATTATGCTAGCTTTGGCGACACATGAAGTACACTTCTCAATACTGAGAGAGGTTAGCTTCCTCAGTGTGGATTATACTTTTAAATGCTTTTACATATTATTGTTCCCGTTCAAGTAATTTTTAGTTTGTTCTATGTTCTCCTGTCACGTAGTAACTCGATTTTCACAATTCTTGCCATTTGGGAGGCTGAAGTCAAAATTTTCAAACTTTGACTCAATAACTTCTACAATATTTAGTTTAAGAGACTAAACCAATGTCCATAGATTGGTCTTAAAACATAAATTGTATATCTGTTGATTTTTGTATATACTATAGTAGTAAATCATAGTGAAACTGTGTTTTAGAAACGGTGTTGTCCAAAACAACTAGAATTATGGAACCTGAGGGAGTATATTATTTTTTGTCTAAAGAATATGTGTTATCAGCTGTCCCTGCATTGTTATTCTTTTTGTTTATGCTCTGCTCAATGGCTCTTTTTTTTTTTTTTTTTTTTTTTTTCGTTTGCAGGTAGTTTATACACCTGGACAGCAGGATAAATGCTTCTTGTGTGGTCAGGTAGGACATCTAGCAGCAAACTGTGAAGGAAAGGTGAAAAGAAAAGCTGGGGAGTTTGATGAGAAGGGTGATGCTATTGTTCCCAAGAAACCTTACCAGGTTATTTGTCTGTTGTAACATGTGGTTTCATAAGACATCTTAATGAGTGTACTAAATACCTTGTGTTTATTTTTGTGCTTGTGCAGTTCTTGAATATATGGACCCTGAGGGAATACTTAGAGTATGAGTTCAGAATGCCAAAGCCACCTTTCAAAATTGATTTTGAACGCATTGTTGATGATTTCATCTTCATGTGCTTTTTTGTTGGCAACGATTTTCTTCCACACATGCCAACTCTAGAGATCCGTGAGGTTTGTTCCTGTTTGTGCCCCACTGTTTGGCTGAGCATCCATCTTTGCACCTAGTACCTTTAAGTTCCAATTGCTTCTACACTGGATTTAACTTTCTGTATGTAAGTTCCTCCTGATGGTTGCAGTTCGCTCCTAAATTTTGTCATACTGATGCCCTGGTTTTCTCAGGGAGCTATTAATTTGCTAATGGCAGTGTACAAGAAGGAATTTCCCTCAATGGGTGGTTATTTAACTGATTCTTGCACGGTAATCGAAGTTCATTTCTGTTGGAGTTGGACAGTTGGTGCAGGACAGACTCAGAAATTATTTGTTTCCAATTGATTCACAATGGTATTAAATTATTAACTTGCTTCTTGCTTATTTAGCCTGATCTGAGCAGAGTTGAGCACTTCATTCAAGCAGTTGGTTCATATGAGGATAAAATATTTCAGAAAAGAGCCCGTTTGCATCAGGTACATTGTGCACAGGGATGATTATTGATTTGTTCCTCTTGTACACCTGCTTATTGAACTACAACTAGCAATCAACAAAGCCTTTTGGTCCCAAGAAAGTTGGATAAGCCTAGAACAAACAAGAGCCATTAGCAAAGCAGCTGTTAGTCCCTTTTTGACTAACTTTTCCTGCATGTTCAAATTTCTAACTGTACTGTCCTGTAGTAGAACAAAATCCTAAAGGTTTTTTTTTTTTCTTCTGTATTGGAGAATTTGGATATATTAGTCATGAATTTTACTTGCAGAGTAGCACGTTTATAGTGGTTAGCTGTGCATGTCCCTTTGCATGTATGACCCGGAACTTGTCTAAAGCATTTGTAACAAAGCAGTTTGTACTATTGTGCAAAAAGTTTGCAAACCTTCTTTTTTCTGCTTTTGTTCTGGTCAACTGTCAAAATTTTTTGAATAAGAATTAGGCATTTCCACTTACAATTTGCAATCATATTATCCTGTTGTAGCGTCAAGCGGAAAGAATAAAACGGGAAAAAGCTCAAGCTAAGCGGGGTGATGATCTGGATCCCCATGTTAGGGATGACCTTATTGTACCTGTTCAACGTTTTCAAGGGTCTCGCCTAGCCTCTGGGGCTGTACCTGCGCCATATGAGCAGAATGGATCCCATAAAGGAAATAAAGAAAAGGGCAGACGAGCTCGGCCTCCGAAAGCTGCACGAGTATCAATGTCAGGTTCCAGCATTTCTGCAGCCATAGTTGAAGCTGAAAATGTCCTTCAAGCCCAGGTAATTCTTCCCTCATGGCTTGAAAAGATCTCAAATGTCCTTTGCAACAAATACTTTTTGCATTTTCACCCATTCTTGACTTTGTTAGGAACGTGAAAACAAAGAAGAACTGAAGTCTATGCTTAAAGATGCACTTCGCGAGAAATCAGATGTTTTTAATTCTGACAATCCAGAGGAGGATAAGGTATGTCTTCTAAATCACTGGTTATTTGAGAACACTAAAGCTGGTTCAACTAGGTGTGCATTGTAAATTACTAAATATTGCTGAACGCCATTGATTACTAGAAGCACTAGAGACCCTGGACATTTAGTTTATCTGCCTGTGAGCTTCCTATCACTGATTGCAAAATTGCCTGGCTAGACAGATCCAGAATTCTTGGCACCGTTTGGTTCAAGCCCTGGGTACAGCCTTAGTGGATAGAAGAGACAGATAGTGTTCCGTTCATTAGTTGCCTAGAGTTGCACTCACCATTGTTTAGAAGTGAGGTGAGATTACCACCAAATAAAACATTTCATTTGCAACAAATTAATGGCAGATATCTGAGGCATTTTACAGTATGAGAAACAACCAAACCAAATATTTTATTGAAAAAAAGTCCAGATATCATTGGTTGAATAAGCACTCAGTAATATATATTAGACTTAGACCTAAAGTTTTAATTTTATACCTGAATGTTTTGAGAATAATGGAACAATCAGCTCATGTTTAGTTGTGCAAGTACAAAAACAATAGCAAAAACTTGCATTACAATTAGTAACAAACTCATTGAGTTCTATTCAGAACCTTGCATAGTCCAAAACAAGTTGGGAGGAAAAGAAATTAAACAAAAGAAAAAGATGATCCTGCCCTCGTCTTGCTACACCAGATCAAAGCAAGAAGCTCTCCTAGAAGCCCAAATTGCTGATTCATATGGAGAAGTGAGGGAGTTACCTCTAATGGTATTGATGAAGAAGAAACCTCTAGCACGGCGTCTGCAGATGGTGGCAAATGGAGACAAGCAAGAATCATTCAGCTGTAATCTCAAACTCCACTTGCTGAATCATGAAAAATTTCTCATCCAAGGAGAAACCCTATGCTAGTAGAGGAAGTCGATTATTGTCCAAGCAGGTGGAATTAGGGGCAGTGCCTCATACCTGTGCCCCATTTCCTCGGCCTTGAACCCAGGATGCTTACACCGCCAGGTCTTCATACCAGGCAAAAACTCAGGGCTAGTCCAGGCAGGTCTTCTACCCAGGCAGTTTAGTCCAGGATTGCAACAAAGCATGTCCTTTGTATGTTCATTTTTACTAAAAAGATGTAGCCCTGCATTTTGGACAACAATAACCTATTATGAAATTTAAATGCATTAATTCACTAGTGATTTCACCTTACATGTTTAAAACTACTGTTAAACATTAATGTTTGTTATGTTCAGGTGAAACTTGGAGAACCAGGATGGAGGGAAAGGTACTATGAAGAGAAATTTGGGGCAAGAACACCCAAGCAGATTGAAGAAATACGCAGAGATGTTGTAAGTCAATAGTGGCATGAGTTTTTTTTTTTTTTTTTTTTTTTTATTTTACAGTACTTCTGTTGACTTTTTGGTATAGGGCAACTAGCTTGCGATTGGGGCTAATGGCTTTGTTGATACTGCTGTTCTTATTACTTGCTCTGAGAGTGAGACTGAGAGAATAGCATGTTTGCTTCCTTTAAAGAATGCCGCTATTGCAACCTGTTTCTGATCTTATTTGATGCTCTCTTAGGTTCTCAAATACACTGAAGGTTTGTGTTGGGTAATGCACTACTATTATGAAGGGGTCTGCTCATGGCAATGGTAATTTAGCTTGCTCAAGTTAGCCAAATATATCAAATTATGCAGAGGTTCATCTGTCATATTGGCAGGTCTTGATTACTCTTTCTCGCTGTGCGTCCATTATCTCATTCTCTAAAATCTCCTCGGTATATGTAGGTTCTACCCTTATCATTATGCTCCGTTTGCTTCTGATTTAAGTGGATTGGGCCAACTTAATATTAAATTTGAACTTGGGACACCATTCAAACCTTTTGATCAACTTATGGGTGTTTTCCCAGCTGCAAGGTGAATATACTGGGATTGTTTTTTTAATAAGGCCTTCAATTGGTGCTAAAGTAATTTTAACAGCTGTCACATTAAATGTTCATTTCAGTGCCCATGCACTGCCGCTACAGTATCGGCAATTGATGACTGATCCAAATTCACCAATAATTGATTTTTATCCTACAGGTTTGCTGATTTTGTTAATGTGATGTGCTCTATATTATCATGTCTTTGATATTAGCTTTTCTCTGATTCATGATCCCATTTACTATGCAGATTTTGAAGTAGATATGAATGGGAAGAGATATTCTTGGCAAGTAAGTTGTCCTTCAAAGAGTGCATTTGTATTTTTCACATCTACTTGTCTAATTAGTAACTGTAATATATGTTTCAGGGGATTGCAAAACTGCCCTTCATCGATGAAGCTCGCTTGTTGGCTGAGATAAAAAAAGTCGAGCATACTTTGACGGTATGGTGATGAAACAATTTGCTTTTCATTTATGTGTTACAAGGCACAATGAATAAGAATCTTCTAAGATTTGCTTTGTTTTTGTCTTCTGTGTAGCCTGAAGAAGCAAGGAGAAACAGCATCATGTTTGATATGCTTTTTGTGAATGGCTCACATCCACTCTCTCCTTATATCTACTCTCTCAACAGCAAATTTGGACATCTGCCTGACAAAAGGAGAAATGAAATTAAAGAAAAGCTTGATCCTTCTGCTAGGTTAGCTAAGCTCAATCAGGACTGTTGTTTATTGACAAGTAGTACTATTTTGTTAAGTGTATCTGTTTTGATATTTCTGTACTTATGCTTTCTCTTGTTGTGGACTGGTGGGGAAGGGGTTGGGGATAATGAGTAAAAGAGCAGTAAACAAGTTTGCTTGCTAGTTAAAATGAGAAAACGTGGCTGATTTCTACATGTGCTAAGAGCAATTTTTTTTTTCCAGATATCTTAACACCTGCTCTTATATTTTGTACAGTGGAGGAATGAATGGCTACATAACACTTTGCAGTGGGGATCCATGCCCTCCTATCTTTAGATCTCCTGTGGATGGGCTGGAGGATATTATGGACAATCAAGTGATGTAAGCTTAACCCCTTGCTTGACATGTTTCGGTACTTGTTTAATGGCTATATTGAACAATTATGGATTTTGTATCAACCAGATGCTCAATCTACAAGCTTCCTGATCATCATAAGCACATAGCCCGTCCGCCAGTTGGTGTTATCATACCCAAGAAGGTTTGAAACTTGTATTTTAGTGTCTAGCTTCGTGGCATAAGCATCATGACATTAGCTGTTAAAAAGGACTCTGTTCAATCTACTCTGCAGACTGTTGAAGCCGGTGATCTGAAACCACCTCCAGTGCTGTGGCACGAAGATAGTGGCAGGCGGCCTCATGATAATAGCAACAGGTTTTTCATAACCTGTTTATTTTTTTTTATTTAATGTTTCTGTGGGCTAACTGAAAATCCTGATCTTTTAAAATGGTTCTTAGGCAAAACCCACCTGGTGCCATATCAGGCCGTCAACTTGGAGAGGCAGCTCACCGACTCATCATAAACAGCTTAAATGCTCAGGGTAGGGGGCAACATAGTGGCACATCAATGCCATATCAAACTATAACGAATGGCTTGCACCATCTGAATGTAGTGCCCCCTGTCAGCATTCAAGGCATGCCTCCACGAGTGGGGCTGTTTTCTGGACCTCCTGGATGTTATGTTCCTAGGGGTAATGTATCAAATGGTCAATCACCATCTTATGCATCATCAGGATCAGGTCATTATCAGTATGATGAAAGGTCAGGACCTTCGCAATATGAACAAGGTAACCATGGAAGGCAACAATCTCACCTATATGCAAGAGATGGATTCCATGATACACGAGGTGGGGTTCCACCTGCATATGGGTACCAGCAGAGCAACATGTATCCACCGGGTCCTGGATTGTATGGGCAATCTCCGTCAGCATATCCTGGGGTCCATGGTGGAGGCTACCAACCCCCTCCATATGGTGGAGGCCAGCAGTGGCAGCAACAATCATATAGTTCGTATGCTGGGCGAGGGCCTTATGGAGGCAGGCCACCACCCACAAGGGCTGATTCAAGGTCACAGCAACCACAGAACCGTTATGGTGCTTTAGACAGAGGTTCAAACCGGAGGCCTCCATCTGGATACAGCAGATAATAGATTGTGACCCAGTTTATGTTATAGCTCATTGTTTGTTTGTTTTCTGAAAGATCTGGAGGTGCCGAAGCCCCTACAGTGATATATTAAAAAAAACTAAAGCAAACATTTAAATTACAACATAGCAGAAGGGGAAGACATCCAGGAGACAAAAATGGAGAACGAAAATAAACAAAAAGGAGACATTCAGGAGTCTTTTATCATAGCTCATAGTTTGTTGTTAGTAGAGCTAAGGCAGAATAGTCTGCAAAGTCTTGTGACCTTCAAGCAGCAGTAGTGGCATCAAAGATATTGGGAGGCAAAATTTGTATGCTGCTGCAGACTATCACTTGGTGGTTGGTCGCCAGCGTCAGAAGTTTTGTGAAGCAAGATTTGTATACTACTGTTATCAACGGGCCATCATGTGCTGGTGACTGGTCGCCATTCTTTCATTTGTGATTGACATTTATTTAGAAGATGTCATATAAGCGCACTGGGTCTTAAATAGGTTCCAATGAGGAATATTTTTGAAGGACGTTTACTCTGATACTTGAATAGTTTTGGAGGTATTTTGATATCTGATAAGTGTATGTAGGAGTGCCTATTTTCAGTTTTGATGATGAGTGTATTCCATGTCATGTATGAACTTATTGAATATCATTAATGAAAGTGGGACTTACATATTATTCGTGTGGTATGTTTTTTTTTTTTTTTTTTTTTTTTTTTTTTTTTTGACAACAATTCGTGTGGTATGGTTGCCAGGTGAAGAAGGAAACGTTATGCTTTGTAGTTGTTAGGTTGGACTCTGAAATATAATCTTACAGTTGTAGGTGTCATAGCTACGGCGGAGTAGACTCTGAAATCTTAGTTGTAGACTCCAACAATTGCTTTTCATGGCGTTCAAGACATATTTAGGGTAGTCTCAATGGAAGAAACTAACATGGGTTTTTATAGCAAAAGAAATGATTTATAGAAATCATTCTTCATAGTGGTGTCTTTGAATAATAATTGTTTTCTCTTTCTTTCTCCCAATTCTATCAATAAGGAGCATTGTATTAACCTGCAGAAACTAGTGGTTTCTTTTCAATGGCAAATTTATGGTTTTCTGTGCATTGGGTCAAGAGTAGACATGGTTTCTCCATGAGGAAACCATTTCTATGATTTGTCTTTTCTTTCCTCATTAATTAGACGGTCACATCACCCTTTTGCTTAGTTGGATAGAGAGAGAAACTATCATTAATACTTCATTGGAAGTGCCCTTGGTTGCCACTCACAAATTTGTGCGAGACGATTTCCAAGGTCGATGAATCCAAGACGGGTGCGCCGACAACCAGCGTCGTACCAGTACTGCGTCGTGGGTATGACCGAATGCGCCAGGGAGGCTTGGTTTCTCTGCCGGCGGTAGCAATGGCGGCCGCCATAAATCACCATATAGGCGGCTCCGCCACTGAACGGGAAACCAACAACAAAGGCAAACAGCTCATCACAGGACCCGATTCCATAATGGGCCGGAAATCTGAACATTAGGCCTTCGCTCACGGGTGTTCCTTCGTGGCGCTTGGCCCATGGCCCTCTAGTGTTGATGTAGCTGAAGGTATGGATTTGGAAGGAAAAAAAAAAGCTGAAGGTGTGGTGCCGCACACTGGGCCAGTTTACCTGCCAAAATATTTGCGACCGGAGGAGCCACGATCACCGGGTGCAGACCCTGGTCCGGACTAGATTAATGTGCACAAAAGGCAGTAGTACATGAGTACAGGGAATGGTTCAAGATATGCCTTGTTCCAATCAAGCATCATTAAATTGTCACATAAGCGTAGCTACCACCTCCGTACTTAAAAGAATCCATACAATACAGTGTACTACTTGAAATTTCTGCTGTAGTATCTAAAATTTTGTCTTATCTATACCTACTAATAAAGAGAGAAAATTTTCCCGTTCATCTTTTTTTCTTTTGCCTTTGTTGTCTTCTTGTAGCCGGACTCTGTCCACCCTGCCTCTTTCCTTCTTTTCTTCCGCCTCCCCTACGTACCAACGTTCGATCTTGATCCCGTCCGTGGTCGGCTACGTGCTGTCTCTGTCTGGATGGATGATTGGATTTAGATCCAAACGCGAAGCCGGGCGCACCTAGGCACCGCGACGGGACACGGTGGCTCCAGATGTGGTGGCATGCCGTAGAGTGCGACGCTGACTGAAGAAAAGCACGCATTCAAAATTCAGACAGGGAGCTTCCGTAGGTACTATATATACCGGCGCTTCTTTTTACCTGTTCGTGGCTCCTGAACGGGCTCCTGAACGCAATTATACAATATATAAAACTCCGTATCAACTGGTAGTATGTACGTCACGACTACGATGCCACCGTATCTCTCGAAACGACTGTGGCGTCACTGGACCACCAAACTGTAAATATTTTTTCCACCTTACGCTACTTCTTCCTCATTATAAAAACTTATAAAAGGAGAGTAGAGTGTCAAACTGGCGAAACGGGTAACTTCTGCAGCCTACTAACCAAGATTTATACTTAAGTGTACCAACACATTTATTTTATAAAATTAGATTTAAGATATATCTACAGGCTAATATTTTTGTGCTTATTAGCAACAAAAGAAAATGATCTATCAAAGTTGTAATTGATCAGTTTGATACAAGTTTAATTGGACATTGTCCAATTATTGCCAACATTATCTTCCGTGGCAAACAAATTATCACTATCAAATCTATACATATTAATGAGGCTAAACTGTCGTTGATCCACGCAGCTGGCAGCTTGCGGTCGCCAGGACACTACAGAGCGGCTCCCCGCCCGTGCGGCCACCAAGGACACGCCAGCATGCATGAGTGCTACTGCAGGGCAGCTGACGCACCCGCACACGGTAACCGCTAGATATGCAGCAAGCTAGAGCGAATAAGTCGAATTTTTATTTTGTTTTTTTTTATCTTCCGTGGCAACGCACGGGCATATTTCCTAGTTGTTACTAATTAGAGGCTCTAACAGAGGATCCACGTTAATTTTCACAACACAATATACTAGAAAAAAAAGTGGAAAAATATAAAACATATCACAATAATAATAGAAAATTCTTCCTTTAATTTGGTAGAGTCTAATCATTATCTATTGTAATAACTATTAGATCAATTATGTTCAATAAAAAGTTATGGCCCATCTCCACCATTAGAGAAAAAAAATACATAAAGTAACTATCTAATGTAAGATCTAAATTATCCACATCTATAATTATGAAAGATAATTCCAAAGAACCCCTAAATTTGTATGTGAATTACTCAACTTATGATTGTGAATAACCCCTAAATTTACATCTAAAAAAAAAAAAAAAAAAAAAAAAACTCAAAGCATGCCCCCATTTGTATGTGTTAATAATAAAGAGACAAAATTTCTCTCCACCCATTTTTTTCTTGGTCCCCCCCTTGACTAACTTTGTAAATATGGAAATGTCTCTGTTTGCCATCCTAATCAAAACAGATTTCTGCAGCTTCTTCGTTTGCACTCCTAATCCAAATAGATTTCTCCGGTTATTCGTTGCATCTGCGAACTAAGATGGTCTGGCTGTAACACGGACTGTGGATAGGTGACGGTGTTGGAGTCCATTTTGGTCTTTGCCCTCCACGTACATCATTTTCCTTTCTAAACACTTCTATTGTCCTCCATAAATATAATTCTATTCTATATCTATATCTATACATAGTAATAATAAAAGAGAGGAAATTAGATCTCTCCGAATAACTTGAATAGTAATCTTAATCCAAATAGAGAAATACAGAATAGAAATCTATATCTTCTATACCATGGGCTTAGTTTCCTTCGGTAACCTTTAGCGTGATCGAGAAAAGTATTCGGACACACCTTAGGTATCATGTTTGTCACCTGGACTCATTGGTTCGTGCTCGCACGAGGTAGAACATCCCACGTACGTATAGCAATGATACGGGTTCGATTGCCCGTTGCAACTCACGGCACTTTTGTTAGTTAAAAATAACTCTCTAAAGTTATGTCACAAAAAAATTAACTCTCTAAGTTGTTTAGATAACCCACCTCTACCATTACAAAAATCAATACATATAGAATACTTCTGTCTTTATAAATTGTTCACCACTGTTATTATTATTAGTAGATAATGGAACAAAGTTCCAGCCTCACCATTGTCATTATGAAACATAATACATATTAGACCCTAAGTTTGCATTCAGATTACCCATATATGACACTATACAAAGTAAGATTTTTATACTCCCTCTATTCCAAATTATAAGTTTTTCTACCTTTTTTGTTCATCCATTTTGCTATTTTCACAAAACGTTCAAAATATTATATATATATATATATATATATATATATATATATATATATATATATATATATATATATATATATATATATATATATATATATATATATATATAGTAAAATGTATGTTCCAAAACAGATAAAAAAACGACTTACACTTTGAAACGGAGGAAGTATATGCGAATTATCCACCTCAGCCCATTATTAAAAAAAAAAAAAGCAAAGGTAGGTATATCAAATCAACTTTGTTAATTAATACCAATATGAACTGTTATACTGTATTATGTAAAATGATTCCATAACCCATAAAAGTTTTCGAAGACGGAGCTAGAAGAGCAGACAGTCCCATGAGGCCAGCACTGCCCGCGGCGAATCGGTCGCACATGTGACATGCCCCTGTAGGTACTACCAAAAGCGGTGACCCCATGGTGGCCCAAGAGCCACCGCCTGCCGTACCGTACCTTGTGAGGGGGCGGGCCCAAAGGCCGGGCGACGAGGACGAACGCGAGCCGCTCAAGCCAGCCGACATGCCGACACCCGAGTACCCGAGCCGTACGTGCGCACGTGAGCGCGTCCCACGGGGCGGGCAGGCAGGCAGGCGACGTCGCTGGCCGGCCCGCCGCCTCAAAACGGCCGGCGTGGCAGCTGCCCAAGGATCAGTGTCACGGTTGTTCGGCGGCGGGCGGGCGGCCGCAAAATAAAGCTGCGGCGCCGCCGGCTCTAGACGAAAGCGACCGGGCGCGCGCGCCGTCGCAGCTAGCGGTCCTGGCGGCGCAAGATCCGTACGTCCGTAGCAGATTCGTTCGTGATCGGCGGCAGATTTCTTTCCATTGGGTTGGGCGCGTCTCGTCGTCGTCTAGTCGGCGGGCATCTCCAGCGTCCCACGGGGGGCGGGCAGGCAGGCGACGCCGCGACGTCGCTGGCCGGCCCGCCGCCTCAAAACGGCCGGCGTGGCAGCTGCCCAAGGATCAGTGTCATGGTTCTTCGGCGGCGGGCGGGCGGCCGCAAAATAAAGCTGCGGCGCCGCCGGCTCTAGACGAAAGCGACCGGGCGCGCGCGCCGTCGCAGCTAGCGGTCCTGGCGGCGCAAGATCCGTACGTCCGTCCGTAGCAGATTCGTTCGTGATCGGCGGCAGATTTCTTTCCATTGGGTTGGGCGCGTCTCGTCGTCGTCTAGTCGGCGGGCATCTCCACCGCCCTTGCTCTGGTCTCTCTGGTCATGGAGTTGGCAAGATTCCTGTTTCTAGTCATGGAGCATGTGCATGCCGTCCAATGAATAGCAGCTCGTCACACGTCAAGCCCGGCCTAGCAAACTGACAAAGTGGGCCTGCCGGCCGGCTCTTGGGTACAGCGGCGCTGATCGAGCAGGGACGAGGGCGGTGTGCCGTCTGCCGGGCTCCGTGGGTGCAATCATTCAAAATCAAGTCACTTTCATTTTAAAAAAAAAAAACGAGTCCGATGCAATCAGAACACTTTTAAAAAAACGAGGCACCAAGCCACCTCAACGAGCTTTTTGTCTGGCCGTTGTGTTCGCTTCTACTCCTTAGTTTAAAATTATTACAAGAAAATTTAACCTTTTCAGACATATATTGTATATATATATGCAAGTGAAAATATGTTTCTAAACACTCCTGCTCCCTCCATTTCAAATCTAAGTCATCCCAACTTTCTTGGAGAGTTAAATCATCTTAAGTTTGATAAAATAAAAATAGACAGACAATTACAAAGATTTATGATGTCTAATGGGTATACTCTAAAAATATAACTAATGAAGAATCTAATGAGCTCGATACTTATTTTGTATCATTATTATTATTATTATTCTATATATAAATTTGGTCGAACTTGATATGCTTTGTCTCTATCTAAGAAAGTTAGAATAACTTATAGTTTGAGATAGAGGGAGTAACAAGAAAACTTATTTCGGTGTATCATCATCGTGGAGAGGAAATTATTAGCGGTTAAAGCTATGTCGTACTCGATAATGCAAATGTTGACATTCTTTCATTAGTTCAGATGTGTTTTCAATTGGGGAACGTTGAATCTTGCGGTATGTCCAATATTTTGGGTTCATCGTTGGATTCAGTATAGTATAAGAACTGCACTTTGTCTTTATTATTTCACTCTACTCTTTGTTCATCTAGAGCATGGGGCTTCATCGAGAAAAAACGATGAAAGAAACTAACAAACATTGCACGTTTTTACTTTTTTTTTTTTAACATAATTTGGGGATTTAATGTGCTAATAAGTTTTAATTCAATTCTCCTTTTTCCTTTCCAAACAAATTATATCAAAGGCCACCTATCAAAAAAACCCAAAACATTATAATTTAAAATGAAGAGAATACTTATTACCGCTTTAGTTGCTGCTGCTACATGGAGGCATTTGAGAAATTCTAGCTATAAGTTTGCAAATGCAGTGCAACCTGTTCCAATCCGAACACTCTCATAGCTTGCAAAAAAATAAATACTCCAGCCATACATAGTAAATTAATTAATCTACTCCCTTGTTCATTCTAACTTTTTTAGAGAGTTAAAGCATCTCAAGTTTGAAAAAAATATATAAAAAACAGTAGCATTTATCGTATCAAATAAGTATCATTAGATTCTCCATTTATTATACTTTTGTAGTACATTTATTTGAGGTCATAATTTTTTAGTTCTCTCTACAATTTTGTTTAAACTTGTAATTCTTTGTCTCTTCAAAAAAAATGTAGGCTTATAATTTTGAATGGAGAAGTATTTAGGAAAATAATTTTTTACAATAATCGGGGAAAATTTGATGGCTCACATTGACCGAGGAAGCGATCGATCCGACGCCAACGAAGGCATGAGCAAACGGGAGGAAACGGGTCGGAGGAAACGGGAGGAAAATGATGTGTGGCCATATAAGCTAGTGACGTATACATCAACTAGATAGATCATATCTTTAATCCACGTTGTTAACATCTAGCTGATAACATTTAACAATATAAGCTCCAAACGGGCCACATATTAAACAAACGGGCCACATATTAACAGACGTGTGTTTAGCAAGATGAATGTTCCTGACAAGTGCTAAGAGTTACTTAATTCAGTGGGATCAGTCTAGCAAATGATCCAAACTAGCACATATGCAAATAGTTAGCTTGGATTACAAAATTCCATATACATGATTGAATTACAAAATTCCATATACATGATTGAATTACAAAATTCCATCAAAACATGTAAACTATGTGGCCATGAACAAGAGAAACACCAACACTTTGGCGCAAGGACGATGGACTCTCTGCATGCATTCACATAAAGCGGTCTGTGCTGAGAGTGCTGACATCGAAGAGTAAGGTCTAGGCCGACAAGATGGCACAGATGTTCTACTCTTCTACTGTCTACCTGACGATGTAAACGCCTAAAAACACCTTTTTTTCCTGTTGCTTTCTTCGAATATAAAAAATGGGAACATCTCATGCTATTCTTCTGGAAACACAGGGCTGTATATTCATACGCAATGCTGTTGTTTTACCAAAACATATATTCCAGTGTCATGTGGCAAAAACTGAAACAAATTGCAAAAAAAGGGAGAAACTGAAACAAACTGAAACTGTAGTTGGACAAGATGATTTGAATCGTAGAGTTCCAAGTTTTGTTTTGTTTTTGGATATAATGCAGAGTTGCAGGAAAGAGCTTTATCCTATCACTGCTACATACGTACTGTATTTCCTGGCACTTCTCTCGCCTCTCGTTATTTGTTGCTAAAAGATCAAGAATAAATGAATAAGGAGACACTTTACTGCGACCATAAAAATGGACCGGAGCTCCTGATGCTGGACCCTGAACTTGTTCATATCCAGAGTCGGATAAGATCGACGACGTGCCATGCCCATACGTACACATCTTATCTCGTTATCTCCTGTTTGACTTGTTGGATCGAGTCTCCTGGCCTTGTGACATCAAGCTAGAGGCGAGGCCGATCTGCCTTGCGTTTTCATCAAGAACACGCACAAGATTTGCTTGACGTTTTTATTAGAAAACTGGCACTGAAATCTGAGCTGACGAAAGGCGTCGGCGAATAACTCAAATATTTAATCAGAATACTAGCAGAAATCCGTCAGCGCATTTCAGAGCAACGAGTGAAAGCGATGGAATATGCTTAGAACAGATGTTGTAGAATTATATATATTACCTTGATTTGATTGAGCTTGTCGTCGTCGATCATCAGATGAAACAGTACATGTCATCGCCGCAGAGCCTTACATCAGGAGCAGGAGCCACAGTGTAGCCAAGGACAACTTGCCGATCGATGATGATGATGGATCAACCATAATCTGATAACGATTATGAGATCAAACATCAGAGAGGGTGTCGCGTCGATCGGCAAGTCATCCTTGGCTGCATCATAGTCCCCGAGCCTAATGTTAGGCCGCTGGCGAGTTGATCTTCGCCGACGCCGAGACACGCCCCCTATATGGCTGAGAGAGCTTGCGGCTACGACGGTTGAGGAAGAGGATCGAGAGCCTGGAGAGGCTCTGCTGCGCGCTGAGAAAGGGAGAGCGAGAGGGACAGAGACGTGCTGATTGATGGGCTCTTTATAGATGCCATTTCTGAAAGGAAGGTCGGTGAGAGAATTCAATAGCCTGCAATTCTGGGAAAAAAAAATTACTTGAATGCGCGTTGCCATCTGCAGATTTATTTGAAGGGGACAGCCTGATCGGATAGCGAATTGTGGTCACGCAGCACATGCATTTCTATCTACACTACGTGCAAAATCAATGCAAACATCACGGATTATATATATATATATATATATATATATATATATATATATATATATATATATATATATATATATAATAATAATAATATATATAATAATAATAATAATAATAATAATAATAATAAATAATAATTTGATTTGCATGCACTTTATGGACAGATATTAAGATCTCCCAAGATTAGGCTCGTAGTTTAAACAAAAGCTTCCCGAATGACCTTGTAAAGTGCCGGTTTATTATATACTAATAACACTGTAAGTACCAGGTAATAAAAAGTCGTGTAGTGGTTGAAAGAATCATGCTGTAATATAATGGTAGTATTGTATGAACTCTTTACTATCAGTACTGTACAGGTACTACTGTGACTGCGAGTGTGATCCTGAAAGCTGACGGCGGGCAGGCTTTTCAATTGTTTTCCACGTCAGAGATTCCTCGTCCTCTGACAGACCTCTTTTCCGGTGAGGAAAATCTGTCTAAGCACAAAAGTGAAAGAAAAGCCATGCCACATCATGGGCCTGACCTCACTGGAACCGCCGTGCACTCTCACAGGGCCCTCCAACTCAGGCTCAGCTCACACATGATCCATCTGCTCTGATCGATTCCGATCGATCCATTGATTGCCATTGCCATGTCCGTGCCGCCTTGCCCTGACAGGGGAAAAAGCTCGGGTCGGCGAGAGGCCGAGAGGAGGAGCTGTCCCAATGCCGTCCTCTTCCTCCTCTCGCTCCTGTAGTCCTGTCCATGATTGCGAGCTGGATTGAAACGAGATCCGCCGCGGCTGGCCTGCACGGCAGAATCGCGGAGGACGATCGCCCGCGCCGCGGTTGGTTCGATGGTGCCTCTAGGGGGTCGGAAGGACGACACGACGGGCAGCCGGCCGGCCGGCCAGGTGGTGTCGGTGGTGATCAGGAGTTTGCTTCGTGTACTTTGTGGTTTAAATTTCTTCCAACATAATTATGGGTTGAAACTTCAAATTAATCATACTGTTTTTTTTCTTCTCGTGATCAATGATAACCTTTGGTAACCTTGGGTTGAATTGAACAATCCATGTCGGATTTCGAGTTTCAAAGTTCATTGCATTGGGAGCAGCCAAAGCGCATTTGTGCTCGACCTGAGCTTATAACATGTTAGTAAAATAAATGTCATCCTTACAAAAATATGTGCTCCAAACAGTACCGTTAGATATGCTTAAGTTTTTTTTTTTTTTCTCCTCAAAGAGATATTCATGAGAATATGTGCATAGCAAGATAGAGACACATTGTGTTGTGTGCACACAACCAAATGTATATCCAATGGTGTTGTGTAACCAAATGTGGATTTGTAATAGACCATAATGTATTTTAAAAAGCAGAGTTCATATATTATTCATCGGCTAGCCAAACTAGTATGGAACCAATCTACAGAGTACTCGATCGATATCAAAATGTGCCCACAGATAGATTTTATGAATTGATATTGCGCCATGGGTTTGTACATTTTCTTTTCACAGTTACTTACATGGAGTGTATGGAAATCATTTTGAAGGTTAATGAAGTTGATTGGAGACCAAGTCCGAGTATTTTTAACATCCTCCACCGGGCCACCACGTCACTTTTTTGGCAAGGAAAGAAAGAGTCAAAATACAACACGTTTTGATAGTTGGATTTGGAATGCAAAAACAGTCACAGTGGTCACCATGACTTTGATACATGATTGGGTCATTCTAGTGCTTCATGGGAAGCTCAACAAACCTACTTTCCAAGGAATCATGTCCATATCTTATCAGATTTCGGCACATTTGTCATTTTATTGCCGAGACGACCTTTTCTTACTACGATGTTGTGTTACCCTATTTTGAGTTGTAGGCCTATGTATCAGGTTGGGTCCATTATGGACACGTCCTAGAGCTGGAAAATGACCCAACACCCCTTTGGTCATCCTCCCATGTCCTATCTACTCATATGCATCTAGGGCCACCAAGAACAGATTGAATTCTCATTTTGATGTAAGTCTAGCTCTTTCTACTTTTCTTATAGATGTGTATCAATTAGACCATTCATTCTACTCGATTCAGAACCCCACCTGCATGTATTAGATCTAAACCTTTTATCTCATATTTGCATTTGAGTGTTTGTTCTACTTTTTTTTGTTTGTTCTTCAATTACTTGCAGGAATAGCCCTAGTGGTTTGAACTTGGTTCTGCTCCACAAGATCGTGAATAACCAGTGGAGTTAGTGCATCGATTTTTGGTTGCATTGTCCTTGGATGATTGTAGTTTGATTGTGAACGTCAAGAGTTTTCAAACCCACTAGCGTATTCAACTAAGTAGCATATCAATATGTTCCAGCACCCATAAGAGAAATCTCGGCCTAGGCCCAGGTTATCAAACCTGCTGGCCCATTCAACTAAGTAGCCTAATTATTGTGTTTTGGTGGGCCAAAAGTAAAAAGCAGGCTGACTGATTTTTTTAATGTAATAACTTTAAGTATGGCATGTAATTTGTATTGTTTTTTTTACAAATGTTGATATTGAATCCTTGTCATATACTTTTCTACTCTATTTATGTCCAACAGTGAGGTGGATTATAAGTGTAAAGTTAACTCTTGAGGTTAGATTTATCATACAAGCATTCTAATATGTTAATATTATCTTTTTTAATTATACTTCTGTGATGAAGTGTACGATTATCATGTGGTACTTTTGCTCTTTGTTAAGTTAATCTTTGCTAGTGACTTAATACTTTTTCTATCATTGATTTCATGACTTACTAAGATTGGCCTAATTTACAAGAAGTTTGAGTTGTCCTTTTGTACCTTGATAAAGTATGTTGTTTAAGGTTACAAATAAACATGCAACAAGTTTGTGTGTCTTTGTATTATGGTAGAGAAAATATTCACGGCCTAGCAGTGTCCTAAGTAGTCAATAAATTATACATGAACAACTTGTATCAATGAAAGAGAAGATGCTACTTATGCCGGGAAAGGGGACACATGGCTCATTCATGTCCCCTAAGTGAAAATACTAAGCCTATTTCAATTGATAATGATACTATGCTTAGAAAGGATGATAATGGTACCTCTCCGGTTACTATTGCAAAATATTCCGCTACTCATACTAAGGCAATGCCTAAGTATGTTGCACTTAACTTGAGAGGACCCAAACAAGTTTGGGTACCATCAAAAAGTGGATGATTGTTTGTAGGTACCATGGCATTGGAGGCTTGATTCAATTGAATTCATATTGTTCGTCATTTCATTGAGTCAAGTATTGAAGCTTATTGGTATCTCATCCCAATGCCAAGTCATGACAAGTGAAGTCCAAGTGCTACAACATACAAGTGCTATATTTCAAGTTGTGGTAATTCATTGAAATATTTGAAGGCTTGCAAAATATCTATGATGAAGCTTGCTATGTGATGATCATGATCTATAAAGGTATACTCCTAGTTGATCACATATATTTGGGTGCATATGAGATGATTGAATTGGATATATATGCATATGTTACTTGCTATGAGATGCTTAAATGGTTCAAATGCTTAGTAGTCAAATTTGAGTTGGTTTGAATGGATATGATCATGAGATGACCTTTAATATGTGATTTCAATGGATATATGTCTTGTGAGAGTATTCAAACAAGTTAGCATCAAGTTTGATTCAAATTGTTGAAGTATAGCTCAATTGCTCAAATCTGTCCACTATTGTAAAATCTGAGTGAGCTGTGATGATAGCCATGTTTGGATGACCAAATCTTATTGGAATGGATTGAAATTTGGTATGCATGCTCAATACTTATGGTAGAAGTTGCTGTAAAAATTTCGTGATGAGAAGATAAGGGATACTTCAGTTTTGGAGTGGAACTTGTCAACTATGATGCAGCAGTTTTCAGCATGAGTAGTGTGGGAAGATTTGAAAACTGGTAGTAATCTAGAAGGAGTATGAAGCTCAAATTTTTATGGCTGCTAGATGACTTAGTGTTGCACATCTCTACCAAATTTCGTGGCATTTCAACATGTACATTGAGAGTTATGGTTCATTCTTTGAGATGTACAAAATCTGCCAGAAAAGTGACAATTATTGGATTGATCAAGAGTCACTTTGATTGAAAGGTCCTCAAGTTGGAATCTTGTTTATAAGTGTTTGAGGCACCTAAGTTTGGTTTTGAATTGAGTTAGAAGCATGACAAGCAATGAGTACAAAAGCCATTAATTTGGGGGAGTGTACCTTGTACAC
This sequence comes from Hyparrhenia diplandra, assembly GCA_015847255.1. Classification (NCBI taxonomy): domain Eukaryota; kingdom Viridiplantae; phylum Streptophyta; class Magnoliopsida; order Poales; family Poaceae; genus Hyparrhenia; species Hyparrhenia diplandra. Next base: position 54,113 of record JADLZK010009816.1, read on the forward strand.
ATCTAGTTCTCAAGTTGAAGATCAAGACCAAGCTCAAGATGAAGAGACAAGTTTAAATTCAAATGGTCATTGTATCTCTTCAAAAAGAAAGAAAAGGACTTAAAGAAGAATCAAGATTACTCATCATATTAAGTCCATCACTTGGATCAATCAATCAAATTCAATTCGAGTGAGTGTCAAGGATAGTTCTTGGTGAGATCACTTCTCCCTAGAGAGGGGCGTGCCGCCCATGAGTGGGTTTGACAAGTGGAGATACTTGGAGGGCCAACATGGAAGTGATGATCTAAGGATATTCATGATGCTTAGTTGAAGAAATCAAAAGGATTGATCAAAAGAAAGCAAGCAACACCCAAAAGAGAGAAATTTATGCAAAATTCAAGAGATATTCTTTGTTGTTTCTCTCATGCAAGCAAAAGTTCAAAAGGAGAACAAGCCAACCACAATATGGAGATAGTGCACTTGATCATAAGTGGTTCTCATTTCATATGGGTGAAGCATGAAAATCATATTGCCATATTTGGTCTTCACCAAGCTATAGAAGTGGACTTCACATTGCTATTGAGGAGCTAAATTGGAATCATATTGACTATCCTCTACTCCAAGATAGCAAAGGTATCATTGTAATGTGCATGATCATTTCATCCCTTACTAGTATGCGGTTAGTGCATATAGTACATGCTTATTAAGGTCATGCATGACAAATGAAAGTTTTAAATTCATTGCTACCACTATTGCTTGAATGATTATATGATCTAGTGGTTTGTACATGAGTTTATTCATGAGCTAGTGATCCCAAGTACTTGATCTATTTTGGATTGCTCACAAGTGACAAGTATAACATTGGCAAGATAACCCTTATACTTTAAGAGGTGAGAAGAAGCTTGTCATTGGATCAAACCGGACTTGGATGCTATGGCAAAATCATTTTAGTTCAAGTCAACATGAAGAGGCTCATGGAAACAATCGAGTTCAAGAATTGATTACAATTGATAAATATTTTCAAGTGGCATCCACATTGCAAGTTGCAAGAATCAGTGGTTCCACAAGTGATCCTCAACTTTAAGTGATCAATTCAACTCAACAAAGCTACCCTCAAGAATTCAAATGGATTGACATATGCTTTAACATAGGGGGAGGTGCCCCACCTCAAGATCAAGGTCAAGGATCCTACAAGTAACCTACATGTGGCATTTCTAGGTGGTCTTCATGCTTCCACATGTGGTTGTTACAAGTGGTGTCATTCCAACATATGGTGGTGTCCATCAAAAATGAAGATTCAACAATCAACCATCTATCCCTAGTCACATCCTTTGTATCAAAAGAGACATACCCTTTATGGAAATTGATGACAAAGGGGGAGAGATTAGAACAAAGATATGAACATGGGGAGAATGGAACATGGACATGGACCATGAGGGAGCAAGATTGAAGATTAGAAGAGGATCAAAATTCTTGGACAAAAGAGAAGCACACAAGTTGGGAGAGCAAGCTCATGACCTTGATTGATTGCATTTGATATGTGCATATTCATGTGCTTGCTGGCATTTGCATAAGTTTTTAAAATTTTATATGCAATGCTTGTGTGGTGTATGCTAGTTATAGAACTTGCTTGATGATATGGTAACTAGCATGCATAGGTTGTAGCTAGACATATATATGTTTTCACATGAATCAAGTGCCATTACATATAATGTTGATCTTACATGGTATCTTGAGTTTTGATGTATGTCTAGTTACATGGATGATGCTAAGGATGAACTTCAAATGTGCAACTCCGATTGGTATCACGCTTCAAAGGTTTATCCTACATACCTTAGCATCACTTTGTAGTGTTAACCCTCCCAAATTCTTCATATTTATGTATGTGTGCAAACCTTGAATTCAAATCAATTGGGCACACATATAGGGGGAGTTATCACTACCAAGTCGGGTTTTATGGCGCTTATCCAAATCTTGACATAGTGCTTAAATGTTGGATAAGTGACATAAAATCCAAACCAAGTTAGCAATTTATACTTGTATAAAATGCTAGCTTGGAATTTAATTTTTAATTACATATCTTTGTAATGTTGCCATCAATTACCAAAAAGGGGGAGATTGAAAGGTCCCTTGTGGTTTTTGGTAATTGAGTGTCAACATTAGGTGAACTAATATGTGTGATTGAGATAATACACAGGAGATTAGTTCACATGTGATGATGCAACGGAGGAGCTTATTGCATATGAGACATGACATGGAGTCATGTGACCAAGGTGGTGAAGATCAAGACAAGGCTTGGCTTGATGGACTGGTTGCAAGTGTGAAGGGCAAGTCGAGGCAGTGAAGCGATGGACCGCGAGGCGGTGAAGCTTGGGCAAGACTTGGCGCCGACGGACCGACGCAACGGTGAAGAGCAAGTGAGGTCAAGATCAATGGACCAATAGTGTCACGTGATGATATGAAGTGGATCATATCATTTGGTGATCGTGTTGGTGCATGTGTTGCATCGGCACTTGGAGATGGAGCGGAATGGAAATGCGCAAGGCAAAGGTATAACCTATAGGGAATTTTATTTCGCCGGTCATTGGTGCTTAGAGAAGTTTATGACCGGGTTTAGGATAGATGGTCATACTATCAAGAGGGGCAAACTTGTTTGCATATCGGTTATCTAGTGCCACTTGAGCGATCTAACTTTGCGACGTATTAGGATCGAGTGGCGTGGTATGAGCTAACCCGTCCTTTGAAATGGTTGTAAAAATGCTAACACACATGCACATGGTGATGTACACTTGGTGGTGTTGGCACATTTGCAAAGGCGGCGGTGATTGCAGGGTTGAGTTGGGTTTGGGAACCGCTCATCCTCCCACCGAGCTTGCGAGGCGGGATTCGGCGCTTTCGATAAAATGAGATGCATATTTTCTATGGCGCCGGATGCATCGTGGTGGTGAAAATATGCTATTCCTCGTGCTCAAATTTGGTATACTTGATGGGTAGCATGTCGAAGCAAAGGCGACGAAGTTTCGCAGGAAGTAGCGACCGGAAGCGTCGACCGGACGCTCGACCGGAAGCTGGTCCTTTGACCGGACGCTCCGGTGTGTGCGTCCGGCAGAGAGCTTGTTTTGGCGATCGGAAGCATCCGGTGCTGACCGGACGCATGCACCGGATGCATGTTCGTTGCTGTCAGCTGTGGGGCCGCTGGCTCTGTCCTATCTGACCGGACGCGTGGTCGGGAGCGACCGGACGCTGGACCGGACCCGTTGGTGAGTCCGGTCGGTGCATCCGGTCAACTCGCAGAAGCTGTGGTTTGGACCCCAACGACTCTATTTGGCTTGGGGGCTATAAATAGAGGGTGTGGTCGGCCATGGCAGGTGCTTAGCACCTTGGGGACTTTGTGTCCATGCTTGAGAGTGCTTGACAGCCCTCCCACTCACTTGTGATTGATAGTGTTCATCCAAATCAAAGTGAGGAGTGATTCTAGTGCATTCGCGTTGAGAGATCGCATTCGTGGCACTAGGTGATCGTGTTGCAAGCCGGTGTGCTTGTTGCTCTTGGAGGTTGCCACCTCCTAGACGGCTTGGTGGCAAGAGACTTCGTGAAGCACGCAAGGAAGCTTGTGCGGTGCTCCGAAGGAGGATTTGTGAGAGGTCCGTGCTCACCTCGCAGGGATCGCGAAGAGCGACACTACTAGAGCGTGTCGGTGAGTACATCCCTTGTGCGTGTGGTGTCTTTCGGTGCCTTGAGAGGCTCACTTGAGAGTGGTGTCTTGCGGTGCCTTGCGGGGCGTGCCTTGAGGGGCAAGTGATCGGAGAAACACACCGAAGAACCATCTAGGTGAAACCCCGAAGGAACCACCCAAGGTGTTGGTCGACACAACGAGGAGTAGGGGGAAGTTGGCAAGCTTCCCGATACCTCGATAAAAAATCACCGGTGTCAACTTGTCTACTCTTCTCGGTGGTTTGCATTCTCCAAATCACAAGCTTTGTATTTACATTCATATATACCTTGTGCTTGTGTTTGTGGAGTAGCTCTTGCAATTACTAGCTTGTGTAGCTTGTTAGTTTCTTTGCTTAGTTTGTGTAGCTAAGTAATTTGAGCCTTTGGGTTAGGCGTGTGTCGCCTTGTCCTTAGTGCATCTAGTGAGCTTAGGATTGGCTTTGTGCTTTTGCTCATTAGAATTGTGTAGGAGCTCACCCTTGTTTGAAGTACTAGTGCATAAGTTTGTGTGACCTTGCAATAGAAACGGTTAGGAGCTCAAGCTAGGTTATCACCTTATTTGCTTTGTGTAGGATCTTTTGTGAGGTGATATAGAGTCATAGCTAGAGGGGTGAAGTCTTGGCTAAACGAATAGTTTCAATTCCGCATCATATTTGTTTAGCCGGCACATTTAGTTTTAAAAAGGACTATTCACCCCCCCTTTAGTCCCCATCTCGACCCTACAGCTTCGCACACTCTTAGTCGGGTCGCCCCGCGGTCACCGTTGGTCGTGGAGGCCCCGCAGGATCCTCCCCAACATGGTTCGACGCTGCAGCCATCGCCTTCCCGCCCTGCCTCACCCTCGGTTATCACTCAGCTGGGTCTGCCGGTCACGCCAGTGCGACAGGTGTTCGACGAACCCATGGGCATTGAGGCGGCCACGGTGGGCGATTTGGAGTGGCCACCCGGCTTCGATCCGATGCTGGCGGAGCCAAGTGCGCTGCTACCCTCGGAAGGTCGGCACGGTGTCGTGGATATCGTGGCGACCCCAGTTGCCGTGGATGCGGTCGCCTCATCGGCCGACTCCCTTACCACGAGGATGAAGCGGTTCACAGGCAAGGTGATGCGCAAAGGTGTCGTCGCCGTTGTTGCCTCTTCCTGTGCTGGAGTCGCCATCACCAACGATGTTGCACCACAGCAAGAGGATCGCAGGTCAGACGCTCTCGTGTCTCCCAGTTGAGAAACGGGGCGAGATATTGGCGATGCAGCGGTTGGGGTTCATCGATCGATGTAGGGAGCCCTCAGCTGCGGAGAAGGAGGCCTACGACAACTGCCTCGAGGATCCCAACCCCACTCATAAGGAGGCATTGCGGCTGATCCTCGCAGGAGAGAGGCCGAGGCAATCGAGGCGCCGCGCTGGCCGACGCGCCTGATCGTCGGAAGCGTCTAGGTAGTTCGATTAGCGAGTAATAGCGTCTTGATCTCCTTCCGCCAGGGTGAGCTGAACTGAATGTATAACTCTTTCCCCCCTAGTGCGTCATTTGTGGCGCGTCGTTGTAAACCTTGTTGTTTCTCTGCTTAATATAAAAGGTGCGCAAACCTTTTGCGTATTCGAGAAAAAAAAGGAAAAAATCTACTTCACCCCCAACCTATGAAGGGTGGTCTAATTCACCCCCTCAACTATGAAATGGTGCAATTTACACCCTGAACTTTCCAAAACTGTCTATTTTACCCCCTAGGTGGTTTTCAACAACGGTTTTGATACAGTATCTGTAACAGAACCTCCTAATTACCGGGCCTACCTGCACCTGTCATTGTCCCAAAGACCTCGGCAATTTGTGCGATACACCCGATAACTTAAGAAGCCCCGTTGATAACTCATACCGGGATCAACAAAGGAGTAGCTACAACATTACAACATTTGTTACAAAAATATAGGTCAGAGTGCGGAAGAATAATAACATTAATTTTACAAAATGTGAGTAAGTTACATTTGAGTAAACTTAACTTAATTAATTTATGGAAGCCGAGTAGATTAGAAGACAACCGGATCATGTCGTGCCCACCGACATAACCTTGGTTAACAAAGACGAGTCAACACCCGCAACAAGGGTTAACAAACCCCCGAGTACGGGAGTACTCAACAAGACTTAACCGACAAAAGAAAGGAGAAGACTTAGGAATGCGGGTTTAGGGGAATCAAGGTAAGGCTTAGCAAGAATCAAGAATTCTTTTGCGTAAAAAGCTTACTAAAAGTGAATCCTTACTTTCAATATTTTTAATTCATATTAGTAGCTCATATACTCTAGGTTATCCTATTCTAGAGCAAACATTTCTTTCATAAGCCAACTTTCTTTCCTCAAAACCATATTCCATTAATTACTACGGAGAAGGGTGCGAGGATCAAGTCTCCTTTTCTCGTGGAGCAAACGCCGATTTGAACCGCTTTAAAACCCAGTTGGGGATACCTCACCACACGACATATGTAGAACTTAAACTTGCATATGTCAACCCTCACTCGGACCGTCCAAAACGGGACCGCGTCCTACACCACCCGAGAGTACCGTACACCTCCAATCCGGGACTTTAACCCACGAGGGTAACATGTACTCCCGCCATCTCTCCACCCCCGGTCTTGCGTTTTATGCGTTCCCGATTTGGCTCACCTCCGAGATCTTGGGCTTACTCGTATATGTGGCCGGTATAACAAATTCTTGATCCAAGGGCCAATCCACGGACGGTCCTTAAACGACCAACACGGGACAAGCACAGCTAGGTATCCCGCCGGCTTTCAACCTACGTCCCGTCCGATCTCAAATTCATTTCTACTTCTCTTTCTTTTTCGAAAAGGTACCATACTCTCATGTAAAGCATTTTGAAGAAACAGCTTAACTAATTAAGCAGGGCTAAGCATCACTAAGCATTTTCAAAATAAAACAGGTTAACAAGGATGGTATTGCAATAAACAAGGATGATAATGCAGCAATTAGGTTATCACTCAACTCCTAGAACTTAATGCAACATATCATAAACATAAATGTAAAAGCTTTGTAAAATACAAGGAAAGGTTTAAATGTATCCGGGGCTTGCCTGTGTTGCAGGGAAAAGTTAGATTCCGAAGTTGGACCACCCACGTCACACTTGACACCAACACCTCGGTTGGATGCACCTTCTCCAAAGCTCGATCATCGTGAACCATATCACTCTCGTATACTCTACACGTAAATGATGATGCATACTTTAGCATGATGAAATATAAATATGATGCTTGATGGATGCATGAAATGACAACAACTTGAATACAACATTTCCCTCACGATAAAGTTGCAACCCAACAAAACCAACCTGTTGAACTACTCTACAAGATATCATCACCATTGCCTAAGGAGTTCTCAAGGACCATTTAATTGTGGTATGATCCAAGATTCACAAAACAATCCCAAAATCACACAAAATCTAAGTCCTTAAGCACTAAATACTACCCTTTTTCTAATAAATAAATAAAACATGAATTAGAAAATAATTTAAACATTTCAAAATGACCCCAAACTTTTTATACAAGTAAGTCACATCATAAAACAGCACCAAATAAGTTTTCATGAATTTTTGAAATATATTTTATTTTCTAAAAATCATAGAAGATGCATTTTTAATTAAAATTTGTATTTTTAAATCATGCAAAAACTACCCAAAATCCAAGTTTCAAATTTTCCATGGGTAGACATACTCATAAGAAGACTCTACAAAAATTTTCATAATTTTTAAAGCCATACATGAATTTATATGAAAATAACAAAAACAGATACTATTCACCATAAAAGAAATTCATAAAACATTTTATAAAAAGGAAAACGGCATTGGGCCTAAAGCCACTCGGCTCGGCCCAAAGATCGTCTTGAACAGTAGCAGGCCGGCCCGGCGTGCAGCAAAGAAGCGCCTACGGCCCAAATGGCGGCGGTAAGCGCGGCCCAAGCGGAAGCGAGCCGCCCAACGCGGCCCGCCCAAGCTTTGGCTTGGCGACTTTGCGAAAAGACCCCCAAACTTTAATGTAATTACAAAAAGGTACAAAGCACTATTTATATGAGTTAGAATCCTCTCACCTAGCTCCCCGAGCTTTGCCGATTTTCAATCAAGTCCTCCTTCTATTTCCTTCTCCTTTCTTCTTCTTCTTTCTTCGATGAAGCGAGAAAGAGGGGGGGAACAGCGTGTCGGCGCAAAGGCCGGCCGCAAAAGCGGGTTTCCGCCGCCGGTGGCGACGGCGAGGCACCGGGCGCGGCAGCGCATCCGCGCGGCCCGCCCCGCCCAAAGCTGGACCAGTCGGCGACCCCGGCGGCGAAGCTGGCGGCGCCTCACGGCGGCGCCCGGTCGGCCGGCGGGCGCGGCCTTGGCTGCGCCGCGGCAAAGACGAGGGCGCGGGTGTGGAGCGGCTGGTGGTGGCGGACTGCGTTGGGAGAAGAGGAGGACGGCGGGAAGGGCGGCGACGAGGTCGGCCGACCCGACCATGGCCATGGCGAGTAGCGCGGAGGGAGGGAGGAAGAGATGAGCGAGGCGGAGGGCGGGCTCGGACACGGCTTCGCCTCCAACCCTGGGCAGCCGAGCACCGGTTGAAGCGCCACGAAGGAGGAGGGACGCGCGTCAATGGCCGTCGACGCGCTCCGGAAACTACCGAGCCCCGGAGCACAGCGTCGGCCATTGAGACATTTTGTCGAACACCGACGCGTGTCAAACTAGGTCAATTGTGGTGCCGTTTTGGGCTATTTCGGGCCGAATTTGGAGATGGGCCAAGAACGACATTTGTTCTCCAAATGATGCTCTACATTTCTTGTTAAGACACTTTGACCATTAGCTGCACGGATTAAGAAATAATCACATGCCAATTTGGCCTTGTCAATGAATTTAAAAGGATTTAAAAACTGTTGTCAAAACCTTGTCAAATCAACTTTGGATCGATGCCAACTTTTGATATGTTGGTCCTCAAAGCATAAACTCAAATCCGTTTTTGGTCCAATTCAAGTTACTTAGCAAAATCTCGAGAACGCGAGGCGTCGACCTTGTTGAATGCTGATTCGGACTTAGAAAAATCCTAAGTCCTGAGTTTAACCTTTTCTTTCAACTTGAGTGTTGTATTTGAGGCACTTAGGAGATGAATCACGACTTGCCCCAAAAATAACATTTGTGGTACACCTCCAAATCTCCAATTTTTCTTAAAGGTCAACTTCATACCTTGCTCAGAAAATATAATTCTATATTGGTCAAAGCATCAACTTGATAACTCCCGAACTAGGGTTTTGAGCCAATCGGAGCATTTTCAAGGTAAGTACTCAACATGAACCTTTCATGACTTTTGTTGGAGAATTCATCTAGAGTCATTTGAGTACTGTGTCAAAGATTGGTAGACTTTACCTATACCCGTTACCTTATAGAGCCATTGCAAGCACTATATATTGGTAATTGCAGGACTTATCATTTCATGTGACTTTTTGATTCCGATCTTCACGAAACTTAACCATTAGCTAAGGCACATATGAGTTGAGGTGTAGAGCATGATAAATCATGGTTCCCATTAAACACTTATGTCCTTAGCCAGGCTCCAAATATAAACATAAAAACTTGCCTTTGCTCTGAAATAGATGCGTCGAGCTCATGACCACGAATTAATACACTTGCTTTTGTCCAAATCTATTAGTTAGCTGGTAATTAACACCTGGGGTGTTACAGTATCAACGGGTTTACTACAGTGTGTACGGTTTTGTTCCGTTTGCAGCTAGTGGAATATGTACCTCGTGTGCCTTTTGAAACTATTTTTTTTTTTCGTTAAAAAATGAGAGGCACGATCTTTGGATTGGATTGAATTTTTTCTTGGTAGACTAATTATTGTATGCTTAAACTATTGTAAAATTTTTCGTACTCATTGGACCATGTATAACTTAGTAATAAATAATTCTAATTAATTATACACAAATTGGATTTTTGAAATAACATAAAGCTGCAACAAAAACTTTATACTAAATCTTACCATGTTATATGTTCACTTTGTAGATTACTCATGTGAAGTCCAACAAAATTAGATTTTTATTTTATAACTTTTGTGTGATTTACTATGTTTTTTTAAGATTCTGCGGAAATAAAAAGAAAAAGAAAAACACAAAACCATCCACACGGTAGCAAACCAACATATATTGTAGCAAAACTACCTTGAAAACCTCCTAGGGGGTAAAATAGATAGTTTTGTAAAGTTCAGGGGGGTAAAGTAGACCGTTTCAAAGTTGAGGGGGTGAATTAGACCACCCTAGATAGGTTGGGGGTGTAAAGTAGACTTTTTCCAAAAAAAAAAAAAGCATGGTTGGATTGGATACAGTAACAACTCGGTGATGGGTTTGCCCCTGAGGTTGATTTCCAATCCGATCGCTACCTTGGGCATCAGACATAGGGTAAGTTAGCTGCAAGTCAGACAATCTCAACCGCTACCCGTGTAGGTCACCGAAACCGATTCCAAATAGGAAACTACTACGTACTCCATATATATATCTTTGGATTGTAAGTCGGTGGAACAATCGATCCAGTTGCCGCTGTCTTGATCGATCTAACTCCGGCCGCAGCAGCCATGGAGATCCTGTTCGAGCGCTGCGTGAAATTCATTGACGAAGAAGGCCAGACGGCGGCGGCCTCCTGCACCAGCACCATCACCACCAGCAGCAGCCGCCCGTGGCGCCGCAAGGAGCCGGGGACCTCTGCCGCCACCGCCGGCTACTACCGCAAGATGCTGGACGGCGTCGAGCCTGCCCTTCCTCAGCAGCTGGCCCCTGCCCCCGCCGTGAACTCCGTGTCGCTTCGTGTCTCTTGGCTGCCCAGGGACTTAACCGCCACGGGCTTCATCGCGAGCGCTCACGACAACCTCCTCGTGCTCTGCGTGGGCAGCTACCGTAACGACGGCTACCGGCGCAACGAGCTAGGGTGTTACATGGTGCTCGACACCCGCGCCAAGTCGGTCACCGTCGTCCCACCGCTGCCCGACCGCTGGACCGCCATGGTCGAGCACTACCCCATCGGGACTTCCGGGGTCGCCGTCCTACGCACCGATGACGACGGCGGCTACCTTCTCGCCGAGCTATACCGTCATACTGATGGGTACGGTGGGGACTACCTCTCGACGAACACGGCCACCCTGTTCCTGTGGTGCTCGCCCGGCTCCAGCTCCGGCTCCGGCGGCGAAACGCGTGCCGGTGCCGACCAGTGGATACGAACGGAGGTGGTGCTCCCGCTCCCGGGTCCTGACGAAGACGGATACTGCTTCAATTTCAATCCTGGGACCGTGTTCGCCGTCTCGAGCTCCTCCCTTTGCTGGGTAGACGTGTGGGCAGGGATCTTGGTCTGCAACAACATCACCGCCGCCGCCGACGGCTTGGTGTTTACCTTCATCCCGTTGCCCGAGGGATGTGCCCCTGCATCTATTGGCAAATCGGAGAAGTACCGTTCCGTGTGCTGCGTGGACTCGGAGACCATCAAGCTCCTGTGCATGGACGACGGCGGCGAGGAGGTAACGTTGGCGATCACGACATGGACTCTCAAGTCCCCGCTGTCACCGGACGGATGGAGGTGGGAGAAGGACGAGGAAGCGTCGTGCTCGTCCCTGTACGTCGCTGACCTCCTGGACGACGCTATTGACTCCTCCAAGGACGGCGGCGGCAATAAGCGCAGGCTGCTCCGGCGGGTCGCGCGCTCGCCCGTCGTTGGCAGGGCGCGACCTGGCGTCGTGCACGTCTGCGTACATGACCTTGAGTTCAACCGCAAGGAGAAAGAGTGGGAAGCCACGGGGATGCACGAGGTCAGCCTGGACGTGTCTCGTCGCAGGGTCGCGTCTGTGTTCACGTTTCCGGCAGGATCGTCGTCTCATGAGGGAATGCTCATGGTTTGAATAAATACTGACTCGAACGACGATGTTAGGCACGTATACAGTACTTGAATACTCAAGCAACGCTCACGCCGATGTTGTGCACTTTTGAATACCCAAGAGTACTACTTGGATTAATTCAGTTATATTACACTCCAACACATGGCTTTGTTTGGATCATGTAACTATATCCACTTCCATCCACATGTGTTTGAGATGAATATATGTGCATCTAAATAAGACATGGCAAAATGCGTGTGTGTCTTCGTCGTCTTCTTCTAAAGATACAGAACTGGCCAAATAACAGCATAAATTAAAGGTTTCATTTTCCACACAACCTCAAGATACAGAAAAGAGCTCAGAGGAACAGATTTTTTACCACGGATCAACTAGTGTAGTAGTATGAGTTCAGATGTTGAGGAGAACCTACGCAGTCTTACAAGGAGGCTTGATCAGCGATGCATGTAGAGTAGAATAGAAATTGCATTCTGTTAATTATGCTATGGTGTCTGGAGTGGTGCATGTTGGAAAGGGATCTCAAACAAGGTTATCTGGGCCAACAGATTTCAGCCAATTTTCTTGTTGTCTGCCAGACATACAATGCAACATAATACAACTACAAAATTTGTGTTAGCTAGGCTGGCCCAAATCGTGTATACATATTTTCCATGCATGGGGATATAGTGATATACATGTAGTTTTTACCCTACACATACATAGGGTTCATAGAAAAGGTAGTTGATAGACCCAACACACATACACCCCTATGAACACACGGGTTCAAATAGCTATCGACGGGACGCCGCCTACCACTTAATGCACACCGCCGAAAAATCCCGAAATAAAAGGTAGTTGATTTGAAGATGTTTGAGCCATGAGCCCCTTGACAGTTGATAGATGTTTGATGCGTATAGAGGACATGACTAACAATACATAATTGTTTAGACTAAGACAAGGGTTAACACTTTTTTATCCTCCCAAAATAATTTCACAGTTGGTATGGACGGTTCAGACAAACAATGCCATTATTGTTTTCTGAAAACATGCAGGAAGCAATTATTCATGCATCTAAATATGAAGCTGCCTTTGAAGCGGGTCAAGGAGATTTTAATGAAAAGAGTAAATGGCCCGTTCAAACCAATGCCTGCTCTCTCTACGTTACAAAGAAGGCTGGCCTTTGAAGCCTTCTGGATTTCAGGCCATTGCTTAACAGGGCAGACTAAAATTTACAACATATATAGTTACACCCTTTTTGGTCTTCTTGAGCTTGTGAAACACTTTGCTCCTTCACGAGATTATCCATCCCCATACACAATCTCATTAACTAAGTGAGTAGGCACCCTCGCCAAAACGGTATCCGGTGAAGTGGCTACTTCTTTGCATATGAGAGAAGGATCTTGGGCTATGGTTAGTGCATCTGGCCTCTCTGATTGTTGAATGTCATGCACCGGCTTATCTGATCCTGTGAATGTTCATAACAATGAATGAAAAAGGAAAAATAATCAAACTGGTTCATAGTTGACTGAAACAATTTTAGAATGAAAACGACATGGAGACTTGGCACTGACTACGGTACATCTAAATGTTTTTATTTGCGGTGATGTGAGATCACACACACACTTTCCAAACCAACATCAGCAAATTCTCAGAGCAAGCTGAGGACAGAATGAACATGCCAAATTAAACCAAGCAGTAAACTATAGGTCTCACCAATGCAAATACTGCATTGAGGGGATTGACAAATGTGATGGGTACAGCAAATTCGCCGATGGCACAGTGTTGGCGTCAAGCCAATCAGCGAGTTGGGCTCCTCTCAGCACTGCAAGGACTTGCGCTTTCTAGGATTGGTGGTTTGTGCGGTTCAGATTTCTGAGACCGGCGACAAGAATGTGGTCAGGGAAAGTGCAGTCGAGAGCGCGGAGGAAGAAGAAGCGAAAGCCATGGAGAATTTCCGTTGGGAAGTAGGCTCTAGATACCATGTGAAAATGGGGCTAACGGGATACAACGGGATAAACCCTTTGGGGACAAAAAACATTTTCCGTGGCGGTTTTAGGTAGTCCGCCTTCTGCCAAGGGTTATAAAAATGGACGGGATTACATCTTGTGTTACAAGTTAGTATATCATATCCAACTAATCAACAGTAGGACAATCCTATACATGAGACAACAACTCGTTTAACAAGCATCACTGCTGATGCCGCCCTCCTCTATTCTTGGTATCTGTAGTACAAACAATTATTGCTTACTACGAGTAGAATGGAAGGCGAAGCCTCAAGTTGCGGGTCTACTAGTTTTCTGGTTTGTAGCATCACTTTCTCTTCTGCAATGTTGCAGAAAACCTTACGGTGCATCCAAAGGCACCGTATATTAAGCGAGAGGAAGAACAGCAGGAACGGAGATAGGTAGGAACGACACGATGGCCGGATTTAGGATTCAGAGTTGGTAATAGAGTTTGTTATTTTCATACATCACATTTGCACTATCTCTCATTCCTCTCAGTTACATGCATAGTACACCCTCATCTTGTCCGGGCCGATGGATAATGGAAAGGCCTTGGCCGGCGGGGCGGCTCCTCTCTCTCGAGCATCCGCCATCCATTTCTTCATTCGGTGTCGGCCTCCGTCGCTGACATCTCATCTTAGTGGTAAGAGCCGTGTGCACGGGATTCGGCTGGGGGTCTTGGGAGGGGCCGCGGTCGGGATGGGGAGAGGAGGGGAGGAGCCGCCATGCCTCGGGATGGGGAGAGGGACGGGGTGGGAACGAAGCTGCTGGACTTGTCCCGGAATGAACGAGAACGAGAAGAAACCCTAGTGGTCGTGCTTATATACCGGAGTCTCTTATCGCTAAGGCGGGCCTTCCTATGCCGCTGGTTGGGCTTCATTAATCGTGGCGGTTTTATTATAAAACCGCCATCTTTAATCGATTTTCCATGGCGGACAAAATGCCCGCCACGGTTAATCAAAAATAACCGCCACGGGTTAATTAGGGTATTTTCCTCGTGGTGGTTTCTCAAATGCCCGCCACGGAAAATAAAATCCGAACACCACGCGGAAAAATCAATCCCATGTAGTAGTGATACCCTTTGGGGTGCCCGTTACGTGTTTATATAGGTAGAAAAACTTCTACCATGGCGTGCATAACAATTCATAGATTACATCTTGTGCTACAAGTTACTTGAGATACAAGTCTACTTAGTCTATCCTATCGAACTAATCAAATGAAGGATAATCCTATACACGAGATGACGGTTCGTTTAACAAGCATCACTGTTGATGCCCTCCCCCCTCTCCTCCCCAAATTTTGTTTCAGGTTCTCATCTTTTTTTTTTAGATAATAGATAATAAAATCCGCCTCTACATCCGGGGATGTACACAGCCAATTCAGGTTCTCATCCGTGGACGCTCTGTTTCTCCTCTATCCTTTTTATCTCGTAGTACAAACAATTATTGCTTTACTACGAGTAGAATGGAAATTTAAGCCTCAAGTTGCGATCTACTGGTTTTCTGGTTTGTAGCATCACTTCTACGATGTTGCAAGAAGACCTTACGGTGCATCCGAAGGCACCGTATATCGAGTAGAGGAAGAACTAGGAACGGAGATAGGTAGGAACGGCACGATGGCCGGATTTAGGATTCAGAGTTGGTAATAGAGTTTGTTATTTTCATACATCATATTTGCCCTATCTCTCATTCCTCTCAGTAATATGCATACACCCATTTGGTCCAAGATGGGCCGACGGACTCTGGAAAGGCCTTGGCGCTGGCGGGATCGACGGGCTCCTCTCGAACGCCGCCCATCCATTTCTTCATTCAGTGGTAGAGCCAGGTGCGAGAGGATTCCCGCTGCGGTCTTGGCTCGGCGGCACACGGTGAGACGTGGAGTGTGGGGACGCCTTCCGCATCGCCGACACATGCGGCTTCGGATGACCTCCGGCGCTCATCTCCGGATCCGAGCTCCTCCCTCTTCTCCCGCCGTGACCAGCACTGGGTGCTCGAGGGCGGGGCCCCCTTCGGGACGACGGCGAGTAGCTGCAGCGGAACCTCGCCCCATGGAAATTCACCGGCTTGATGAAGGTGAGGCTGTCGGGCACAAATTGTTATGCGGATCTCGAAGTTCGAGTCGCCGACGTCCTCACCGGCGATCTTTGCCGCCAGCGTCGGGTGCTTGCATCGGATGAACATCGGTGGGGAACCGCGGATTTCCTGAAAGTAATTAACTAGCTGTGAGCGTGAGCCGATTCGGAAATATCATCTTGCAACTGCATGGACGTGGAATCGTGGATATTGGAGGATGAGATGAGGCAGAGAGCTTTACCCGGAGAAACAAGCGGTCCAGGATGGAAGCCGGTTCCCTCGAAGAGGCTGGCCCTCGAAGCTCGCCCCTTGAGATGGTAATCATCATTTACCATCGTCAGCATCGTTCTGCATGTTCGCCGATTTCGAGTGGTAAAAACATCAAATTGTAGCCATCGGAGGAAAGCGTCCAAACCGGAGCATGCTTGACGGCGCTCAACAAGGTGTCAACAAACCCTCCGCCATGAGTCGCGGCACAACCCTATTTGAGAAAGGTACACGTGGAAAAAAGCCGAGCATTTCTCGCCGGCGGTGGAAGACGCCGCCGAAGTGGCCCAATATTTCGACGCCGGTCTCATGAATTCATCGTCGTAACGGGGTAAGGCGTAAATATCATCCTGGGGCGGTGAAATTTGCTCAACGGGAATTGCATTGCATGTACATCTCTGTGTACGTTTTATTTTTTAGTGGCGATCCTAAGGCGCTCCGCCTCCATATCTAGACCCAAAGTGTATCAGCGAATGTACATGTGTATGGTTTTTGACGACATTGGAACCGCCCGCCCCCCGCCATTTCGACGAGGATGGGGAGAGTGGCAGGGAGACCAGTGATTTGGGGAGGGTTGGGCGGTTAAACTTCACCGGAGACTGCAGAGAGAATCCGCGCTTTAGGCTAGCACTGGAGTGGCAACGTGCGTTGGCACCTGCTTGCGAGACAAGGAGACGTGCAACGCAACCGCCAACTGGTCCAACGTAGGTTCATCCACCCAGTCAGCCACCTCAACAATATAGATTTGATAAGGGCTTTTGATTTGAGAAGTCATACAAAAATCTAACCCTTACTCTATCAATTGCTAAAAACAACAATAACATTTTGATGATCGACCCAAGTTTTATCTATCTGCTCAACGTGGAGCTCAAGGCAGCGGGCAAGACGATGGCCGCCACGGCCGGGCGCAGGCTTCTGGCCAGCTGGGCCAAGTCTCGTTCGGTGAAGTCGAGGACCCGGGAGGAGGCGAGAACCGGAACTACCGCGGCGCCCACCGTTGGGAGAGGGCGCTGGTTCGACGGGCGTGCTTGAGCGGGAGCTCGCGGAGGATGGAGTGGAGGAGGTCGTCGGGGAGGCTGCTCAGCCTATCCTCCTCTTCCATGGATCCGCGCTTGCTCGGCTGCTGCGTTCGCATTTCCATCTCAGACATGATGGGTGCGATGCTGCGTGCGACTTTGCGAGTGCTGGGTGCTTAACAACTGCTTTCACAAACCCTTTCCTTTATACCCGGCACTACTAGCTAGCTGCTTTACATACAAAAAAGGCCGAGCAGAGACACGATGCATCCGATTCGGCAATTCCCATGAGGCTTCTCTGGCAAGACTGCAAAGAGAATCCGCGCTTTGTATTGGCACTGGAGCGCGCCTGCTTGCGAGACAAGGAGGCGTGCTAGGCAACCGATCAAACGTAGGTTCGTCTACTTCACAAGGAGTAACTATGTTCTACCTATATTTCGGCTGATTCAATAGTGTTCAATGAGATAGAATAAACTGAAACAAACTGAAACTAGTTTAAGATAGAGTAGAATTAAATATATCTAGTTAATAGATCATATAATAGCTACACACTAGTAACAACTCTCCATATATAGAGGGTGT
The DNA here is from genome assembly GCA_015847255.1 of Hyparrhenia diplandra. NCBI lineage: Eukaryota > Viridiplantae > Streptophyta > Magnoliopsida > Poales > Poaceae > Hyparrhenia > Hyparrhenia diplandra. The sequence continues at coordinate 71,613 of JADLZK010009816.1, forward strand.
TTGGCACTACTTCTCTCCTATTTTTCTAGCTCTGCACCACGAACTCTATCGTGGAGCAGCTCTACCGTGGAGTTTGTGGAGCAGGTAGTATTGTTTGACACATAGCTCTGCTCTAGCTTTAGGAATGTGTTGTTTTCGTAAAAATGGTCTATTGAAATTGCACTTGATATTAAAAAAGTAGAAAACAAACGATAGAAAATAAAACAAATGTCACAGTTCGAATACAAATGTCTTTCCATAGATAACCATAATAACTATGACTCGAAGTGTTCCAATAATTCTAGCCCCTAGCGAGAGAGAGCGCGCGCGGTGAACATTATTATTATTAGATCTAAAAAGTTCTACTTGTGGATGATTGTCAGCAACCTGTGCACTTCCTCAGTGTGGATGATGTCTCCAACCCGCCTCATTGGAGAACGAAATCTTTTACTCAGATCTTCTCCAACCATGCGGCCACTGCATCTTCCAGGATCATCAAAATCACAAGGCACCTCAATGCTATAGCGGACACCTTGGTGAGGCAAGCATATAGGTCCTCAGCCTTAGATTTAAACATGCTCATACATGCATACACCCTCGTCTGGTCCTGGGCAGAGGAAGGAGGACCGGCTGAGCAGGCTCCCCAACGACATCCTCCACTCCATCCTCCATGGCCTCCCACGTTCAACCACGCCCACTAGTACTGATTTGATTTTGTGAGCACTCGGCACAATCTTTTCCGTGGCGGGCACTTTTTTGCCCGCCACGGAAAATACTCCGCCACATCCTGTTTTTTTTTCCGTGGCGGGCGTGTTTTTACCCGCCACAGGAAAGATTTTTTACGTGGCGGGCACCTTAACACTCCCGCCACGCAAAATAACGTATTTTCCGTGGCGGGCGTCTTAACGTGCCCGCCACGGAAAATAGATTAACCGTGGCGGGCACCACTAAAAGGCCCATCACGTAAAACACACAGGCCCAATAGGCCCTTTGTGGCCCGATTTCTATCATGGACTATAAAAGCAGTAGATTTAGGGTTCCGCACAACCATCCTCTCACTTTCTCGGGGCCGCCACCACACATCGTCTCTCTCGTGTCCTCTCTCTTCGTCCCTCCTCCTCCCTCCCTCCCACCCTCTCCCCCTCCCCCTCTCCCCTCACCGGCGGCCACCGGGTGAGGATCCGCGCCGATGCGTCCTCCATCTCTCGGCGGCAAGGCCCGCGGTGGCGCGGCCACCCCTCTCTCTCCGGCGGTTCGACGGATCCGCCACCGCAGGCCGATCCAAGGCGGAGCGGCGCGATTCATGGCGCAACAGAGGATCGGGATCTCGGCGCGGCGGGAGGATTTCGGCGCGGGCGCGGAGGCGGATCCACGCGGGCGCGACCCAGGCGGCGCGGGTTCTCGTGGCCTGGCGGGTTCTGGCGCGGCGAGGCGAGATCCACGCGGCGGCGAATCAGGCGGCGTGGCGGCGGATCCCGGCGCGGCGGTGGCGGATCCGCCGCGGTGGTCCTCCGGCGGGGCCGATCCGCAGCGCCCTCCCGGCGGCGGACTGGCGTGGCCTCCCTCCCGGCCATGGATCCGGGCACCGGGGTCCTCCCAACGGCGGATTCGGCATGGCGCCTCCCGGCGAGGTGACAGAAGGCGGCCGCGGCGGATCCATGCGGCGGAGCAGGTGGCGCGCGGCTGATCCAGGCGGATCCCTAACCCTAGATGGCTCGGCGGGCCCATGGATGGCTCGGCGGGCCTATCTAGGGTTTTCGCTTTTTTTTTTTTTGAAATTGTTAACCGCGGGCGGGCACATGTAACTCGCCCGCCGGAATTACCGCGATTTACCGCGGACCTTTGAAGGGTGACGGGCTCACATGCCCGCCACGCAAAATGAAATTTGCCCGCCACGCAAAAGCGGTTTCGGTACTAGTGGCCGCCGCGCGCAGCGTCCTCTCGCGCACCGGGTGCGTAACGCATTGGCTCCGCCGCCTCCTCTTGGGTTCTTGATTTCACCGACCGCGACTTCGAGCGCTCCCGTGAGTCTGCCGCCTCGGGCTCCACGCCGAAAGCACGGCGCGCCGAATTCGACGATGTAAATTAATGAATTTTCCAAGTACCTAAAAAGGTAAGGAGTATATTTGTTAAGCTTTCGCCAACATTTTTCAAAATCCCAATCCTAATATATATGTCAATTTTATACAAGGAATCCTAAACTATTTTTAAATCACTCTAACCACTTTTTATTTTTTCTCCGGTACATTTGCGTTGAAAACCCTATCTTTTTTTTTTTTTTTCACATATCCTTCCACCTCCATATTAGCCGATCATTAGGCACGCGTATATTTCCATTCTATAGAAACATGTTGGGAGTGAGTTTTGGAAACTCTCGAGATCCTTTTTTAAAAGGAAAATGCATTGATTTTAACGCATTACACAGGGCCTTTTACAAACGTAATCCCTAAGAAAAGGAAAATTACAAAAAGTATAAAACTACCGTTCATCTTCCTCGAAGCCTTTAGAGATCTGTTCGTCACCACCGCCGGCCACTTCCCAATCGCCGCCGGGCACCGAGCCAAAATCCACAAGGTGGAGGCCGCAGAGGATGGCTTATTTCTAGGCGAATCGGCCCGAAAGTACACTACCTCCCAGCGCATTGGCCAACTCCCGTACCCACGACGCATCCTTCGATTCCATCGCCGTCAACCCGAGCAAAAGCTCAGATTTTCATCAAAGATCATCTTACTCGAGATTAACAGGGTCAACAACATCATCACCTGAAGAAGACGACAATGCGCCGGCCCTCGACACTGGACATGGCTCCCCGGCCTCTCCATTGGCGTCGGAGAAGATCGCCATCGGAGAACGGAAGAAGCCGGGAGAATTTATTCGGCGCCGCGCCGCCGCTTCGCATCGCCGGGCGCCGCGGGGAAAAACAAACCGCAGAGCCACGCTCCTCCCGCAAAACTTAACTCCACCGCCCGAACATCAACGGCGAGCAAACCAAGACCTAGGTGGACTCGACCAAAACCCTACGATGACAAGAGATCTGTTGAAGAGACGGAACCCGCTCCTCGTCACCACCGCAACGAGGCCGGAGGTGAGGAACGGGGCCGCACACGGTGGCGGCGACGCCCTTCCGCTCCTTTTTCTTTTCGCGAGAAGCTATCCCCGCGGCCGCGGCTCCCGATAACTCGAGAGATCCTCTAACTCAACCATTTGATGTGTAAACCCACCTTCACATACCCATAACAATCTCAAGACAACAACACATGATTTAAAAAATCCATCTCGCTTAGAGATCGATCAAATGGGGGTCGGGCCTGATTACTCATCATCGTAGAGCCACTCGTTGTAGAGCCGTGTATAGATGTCCAACGGGCGGCCGGTCGCCGTGGCCGCTCGGGCGGGCCGGGCCCGGCAGCTGCCCGGCCGCGGTCGGCCGCCACGGCTGCGTCGAGGGCCGTGCCTCCACCGTGCGGGGCCGCCCCGGCCCATGGCCCGGTCCGTGGGCCATTTACCGGGCCACGGCCGGTCGGGCCAATTTTCACGGCCGGGCCACGACCCGCCACCATGGAGGTGCCCGCCGGCCGCGGAGCCTCGCCACGCGGGAGGGAGGGAGAGGAGGAAGGGGTCGCCGCCTTGGCACCAGATTCTGCCGTCGGAGCAAAGCTTGGGGCTGGGGGCCTCGAGGAGAAGGAGGGCGGGGGCCGTCGGCGTGGAGCGCAGGTCGCGGGAGGAGGGGATGGGGGCATGCGGCGCCGCCCGCTCTGCGGCTACGGTCACGGTGAGGGGATGGGGCATCGGGCGCCTGCTCACCGCGGCGGCGTTCGCGAGGAGGGATGGGGCATGCGGCGCCGCTCGCCTTTCTACGCGGGCTTGATCGCGAGGGGATGGGGGCATCGGCGCCGCTTTGTCTTGCGGGGATGGGCGGCCGGCACCGCGTGTGGGAAGGGAAAAGGAGTTGCATGCCCGTTGGAACTGGGCCATGCGCAATGCGGTTGGTGGGGATGTGTGGCAACGGGCCGCCCACCGCCACCTTACCACCGGCCCAGGCCGGCAGGTGCCACGGGGCCGGGGGCGCCGCCCATGGCTTGGCCCGCCACGGGCCGGGCCACTCAGGGCCCGCCACACCGGGCCGCCCGCTCGATGCATCGGGCCAAAATCCGGGCCTCGGACCGGACCCGCGTCGCGGGCCAAATGGACATCTATAGCTTCGTGTGCACAGGATTCTTGTTCTTTGTCTTGCTCGGCCCACTACGGTGAGACGTGCGTGTGGGGATGCCTTCCGCATCGCCGCACACGCGAGCTCCTCCCTCTTCTCTATCCTTTGTATCCGTAGCACAAACAATTATTGCTTACTACGAGTAGAATGGAAGGCGAAGCCTCAACTTGCGCCTCTACTAGTTTTCTGGTTTGTAGCATCACTTGTGCAATGTTGCAGAAGACCTTACGGTGCATCCAAGGCACCGTATATCAGAGCAGAGGAAGAACTACAGGAACGGAGATAGGTAGTAACGGCACGATGGCCAGATTTAGGATTCAGAGTTGGTAATAGAGTTTGTTATTTTCATACATCATATTTGCACTATCTCTCATTCCTCTCAGTTACATGCATACACCCTCATCTGGTCCTGGGCCGACGGACGATGGAAAGGTCTTGACGCTGGCGGGAACGGCTCCTCTCTCTCGAACGCGCCATCCATTTCTTCATTCAGTGTCAGCCTCCAGGTCGCTGACATCTCATCTTAGTGGTAGAGCTTCGTGTGCACAGGATTCTGGCTGCGGTCTTGGCTCGGCCGGCACACGGTGAGACATGAGTGTGGGACGCCTTCCGCATCGCCGACACATGACTCTGGATGACCTCTAGGCGCTCATCTCCGGGACCCGGGGCTCCTCCCTCTTCTCCCACCGTGACCAGCACCAGGTGCTCGAGGGCAGGGGCCCTCTTCAGGATGAAGGCGAGCAGCTTCAGCTCGAACCTCGTCCCTCTGAAATTCACCAGCTTGATGAACCTGAGGCTCTCAAGCACAGATTCGTTGCCGATCTTGAGTTCGGAGCCGTCGACGACCTCGCCGGCCAGTGCTGCCGCCGCGTCGGCGTCGATTGCATCGGTAACGTTGCCGGTGAACTGCGGATTTCAGAAAGTAATTAACTTGCTGTGAGCGTGAGTCGATTCGGAAATAGGTATCTCCTTGCAATATTATTTGGAGGATAAGGCAGAGAGCTTTACGCGGACAAACAAGCGGTCCAGGAGTGGAAGCCGGTTCTCCTGGAAGAAACCGGCGAAGCGCTTGAGCTCGATGTCTTGATAATAATCATCATCGATATCGACCATCAGCAGCTGCAGCTCCTGTATGTTGGTCGTATCAAACCGAAACATCAAATTGTAGCCGTCGGAGGAAAGCGTCCAAACCGGGGCATGCTCGACGGCGCTCAACAAGTAGTCATAGTAGTCCACGTAAGAGTCGTGGCAGAAGGATAATTGAGAAAGGTACACGTCCCGCAGAGCCGGCATGTCGCCGTCGAAGTGGAAGATGTTCCGCAGAGCCGGCTCGTCGTCTTCGTCGTCGTCGTCGTCGTCGACGCCGTCCTTGGAGAACGCGTGGCCGTGTAAGGTGATCGACTCGAGGGCAGGCGCGGTGACCTGGAGCTCCCCCACGTATGTGCAATACACGATCTCCAGGACCCGCAGCGTCTCGCTGGCGATCCTAATCGCTGAGCACCGACTCCAGGACCCGGAGCTGCTCAGCCGAGGTGCTCCGCCGCCGCGCAGCTGACACGACGCCGCGAACCGCGTCGCTGTCAAGTCCACGTGGCTCGGGGCCCGGCCACAATGTTCCGAGCGGAAGGTGCGAGAAACGGTACATGGTAACGTGGATCGATAATTTCAAGTTCCCGGTTCATAGGGGTATACCTCTTGGCACGCTGTACCCTATAATGGGATCATGATCCCTAAATAATTGGAATGACGATGTACCCGAACGTAGCTATGGAACGAGGATCGTGAACCCAATACATGAGTCGATATACATGGAACATATCAAAGAAACAAGGATCATGATCCAGAAACTTTTTAGGTAATAATAATTATATTATATAAGTCCGAATTCAACAAGCATAAAGATAAAATTATATGCTAATTATAGATAAAAGCTTCAAACAGACAACTCCATTTGCATGTCCGCAGTCCACAACAGCACAACTTCATCTCAAGTTTGCTGGTACGCCGTCCCTCCTCTTCATCCGGTTCATCTTGGTACACCGCCCCCATTCGCGCCCCCAAGCGCGTTCGGAATCGAACCGCGACTGCACCGCCCCACAATCCGAACGAAGTTCCCGGAACGCGGGTACACGGCACTGTACCCGCGTTCCCGTGGATCTGGGCTCAGGGAGAGCGAGCGAGACCAGCGAGCCCGGTCGGGCGGCCGGGAGGATGAACCTGAACCCCGCTGAGCGCGAGGCGCGCCAAAGAGTTCCTGGCCACGAACAGGTCGCCAGGCAGCTCCACACAAACCCGCCCTATCTTCATAGGGATTCCTTTTTTGCCGGTGGGCGGTGCCGGCAAAAGGTCCAGGTCCACCTCCACCTCCCTGGCGCCTTTCGCCACGGCGGGACGCGATCCAGCCGACGACGTCGCGCTGGAACCCGCCCGGCTCGACCCTTGTTGGCGGGAACCTGAGCGCCATGCGCAACACGCCAAACCGTCGGGCGCGCCGTGCTCGGCGTGGAGCTCAAGGCAGCGACGCGTTACCGTACCCGTTTATACGCGCAGGCAGCTGCCCGCGTGCCAAGTCTGGGTCGGTGAAGTCGAGGACCCGGGAGGAAAAAGCGCACGGAGCCACTGCGACGCCCACCGCCGGGAGAGGACGCTGGTTCGGACGGCGTGCTTGAGCGGGAGCTTGCGGAGGATGGAGTGGAGGAGGTTGTCGTGGAGGCTGCTCAGCCTGTCCTCCTCTTCCATGGATCCGCGCTTGCTCGGCTGCTGCGTTCGCATTTCCATCTCAGACATGATGGGTGCGATGCTGCGTGCGACTTTGCGAGTGCTCTGGGTGCTTAACAACTGCTTTAACAAGTTATTTCCCCTCCTTTATACACGGCACTACTTTTGTATAGCTGCTTTACATGGCAAAAAGACCGAGCAGAAACGCGCAACTGGAGAGAGTGGCAACCAATGCATCTGATGCGGCCATTCTCACGAGTCTTCTCTGGCAAGACTGCAGAGAGAATCCGCGCTTTATACTAGCACTGGAGTGGCAACGTGCGTTGGCACCTGCTTGCGAGACAAGGAGACGTGCAACGCAACCGCCAACTGGTCCAACGTAGGTTCATCCAGCCAGTCAGCCACCTCAACAATATAGATTTGATAAGGGCTTTTGATTTGAGAAGTCATACAAAAATCTAACCCTTACTCTATCAATTGCTAAAAACAACAATAACATTTTGATGATCGACCCAAGTTTTATCTATATCTCTTAAAAAAAAAGGTCCCATAACTGCTAAGCTCAAGCGAATAGGACGACTGAAAATTGTTAACTTGTCTTCGTGCCAGTACATATCAAATTTTGTTCGATATGTCGTTTTGTTTCACGGGATTTTTATTCTCGGAACCAAAACAAAAACTGTATTCCCTCCACACCTAAAAAACTTGACGTTTAGTACAACGGCACGGTCTTCAAAATAAAACTTTAAACTCTTGCTAATATAAAAATATTTACCGAAGAGTGATGTATGTATACTTTTATAAAATTATTTTTCAAGACAAATCTATTCATATAGTTTTCACATTTACAAACTCAACAATTTAAAAATTATTGATGGTTTATATTCCCAATGTTTGACCCAAACCTTGTTCTAAATGTCAAGTTTTTTGGGTATGGAGGGAGTAATTTTTAGTATGAAATATATACAATAAAGCATTAAAGACACCCTTGTTAAATTAAAGGCACTAATTGTTAAACTTATGGCTCAGTAGTCTCTGAACGTATGTTTGACCGGTTGTGTAGCACGCCTCCTTGTCTCGCAGCCTCGGGCGCAACAAGGACACTCCAACATGGCCATGCGTCTTAGGGCACTCACAGTGCAGAAACCATAGAGTAGTTTTTATAATTTTGGACTCCGTACCAAGAAACTATATATTCTCTACAGTGCAATTTTTGTACATGAAGTCCACAGAGAAAATCAACCAATCTTCTTCTCTCCCGTAGCTAGATCTTTTGTGCCACGAACCAGCAGGGAGAGACAAGACAGGGTGTTAGCGCCGGCTGCCTGGAATTGCAGCTCGACGGCGATCGGCAACTCACGACGTCGCTCAACAACACACGCACGCGAACACACGAGGACGGAATGACCTTCATCGCTCAAGAACACGCATAGAGAACACATGCGTCATAGAATGTAAAAGTAAACATGCAACTTCCTATTTTAGAGAACACATGCAGCGGGCGAGGGGAGGGGAGCCATGCGTGGAGTGGGGAGGCATGCACGGAGAGGGGATGGCCTACCTACGGGATCCATGGAAACAAAGGTCTACCGGCCTCGGTCTTCTCGTAGACGTGACGTCTATGTTAGACGTCGTTTCTTCGTTTTTTCACTTCTCTCCTCATTAAATTGCTTGCCATGTCAACAAAATGCTTATATGGTAGTGTAATTAATAGATATAGACTCTAAGGTAATTTCTACACTGTGAGTGACCTTAGGTCGTTGTCACTCACTCAAGGTATGTGATTTTGCTCTATCTTTTGCCCAATATAATCTTGCCACGCAAGCTGCTATAGTATGCCGCCTAATATAAAGGTTTGTGAAAGCTCCTAGTACGCACCCAGAGTGATTGCACAATTTGTATTGCACTCTGGTAGTGCTTGACACGGAGATGCAACAACACAACCGGATCAAGAGTGGTGACGTCGAGGCAAAGGAACAGGAGGGGGAGGACCGGCTGAGCAGGCTCCCCGATGACATCCTCCACTCCATCCTCCGTGGCCTCCCACTCATGCACGCCGCGCGCAGCAGCGCCCTCTCGCGGCGCTGGGCGCGAACGTGGCTCCAGGCGCTCACCTCCTCCCGGTCCCGGGTCCTCGACTTCACTGACCGCGACTTCGGACGCCGCTAGGCGTCGACTCGGACTATGGTGACGTGCTGCCTCAGCTCCACGCCGAGCACGGCGCGCCGCTCGACGTGTAAATTAATGAATTTTCCTACTATCTAAAAAAAAAGGGCAAGGAGAACATTTGTTAAGCTTGGACAACATTTTCTAAAATCCCAATCCTAGTATATATGCCAATTTTGTATCAGGAATCCTGAACTATTTTTAAATCACTCTAACCACATTCATATTTTCTCTTGTACATTTGCTTTGTAAACTCTATCCTACTTCTTATTTTTTGTTCCCCACATCCTTCCACCTCCATATTAGCCGATCATTAATTAGGCACGCGTATATTTCCATGCTATCAGGTCGATTTTTCTCATGAAAGACTGGAAGTTAAAATAGAAACATGTTGGGAGTGAGTTTTGGAAACTCACAGACAGAGATTCTCTAACTCAACCACTTGATGTGTAAACCCACCTTCACATACCCGGCCATAACAATCTCAAGACAACAACACTGCACGAAAAATCCATCTGTTCGGAGATCGATCAAATGAGGCCGGGCCCGATTACTCATCATCGTCGTAGAGCAACTCGTCATAGAGCTTCGTGTGCGCAGGATTCTGGCTGCTGTCTTGGCTTGGCCGGCACACGGTGAGACGTGCGTCTGGGGATGGGGATGCCTTCAGCATCGCCGACACATGCCTTTGGATGTCCTCCAGGTGCTCATCTCCCTCTTCTCCCACCGTGACCAGCACCAGGTTCTCGAGGACAAAGTCCCTCTTCAGGATAAAGGCGAGCAGCTTCAGCTCGAACCTCGTGCCTCGGAAATTCACCAGCTTGATGAACCTGAGGCTCTCAAGCACATATGCTTCTTGGTCGATCTCGGGTTCGGAGTCGTCGACGACCTCGCCGGCCAGTGCTGCCGCCGCGTCCGCGTCGCTTGCATCTGTAACGTGGCCGGGTAACTGCAGATTTCAGAAAATAATAATTACTGTGAGCGTGAGCCGGTTGGGAAATATCTCGTTGCAAATTGCATGGACATGGAATAGTGGAAATTGGAGGATGAGATGAGGCAGAGAGCTTTACGTGGACAAACAAGCGCTCAAGGAGTGAAATCAAGTTGCAGTCGAAGATATCGGTGATGAACTCGAGGTGTTCCTCACTATGATATTTGCGGGGTATCAGCAGCTGCAGCTCCTGTATGTCCGTCATATCGAACATCTGTTGCAATCTGCCGTCGTAGGAAATCGTCCAAACCGGGGCATGCTCGCTGACGATCGACGTGTTGTTGGTCCAGATTCTCCTGGCGCCCCACAGAGGCGGCAATTCATCGTGGAAGTCCAAGTAGACATCGTCGTCGACGGCATTCCAGTCAGGCCAGGTCCAGATGAACTTGTAGTGGTGGATGGCGATCGACTCGAGCGCGGGCGCGGTGACCCGGACCCGCTTCACGGCTAGGCATCCTATGATCTCCAGGACCCGCAGCGTCTGGCTGGCGATCTTAATCAATTCGAACTTGGACTTGCTCAGCCTGAGGTGCTCCAGCGCCCGGCAGCTCGACACGACGTCGCCAAGCACCTCGTCTCTGATGTCAGCGTAGCTGAGGGAGAGCGAGCGGAGACCAGCGAGCCCGGTCGGGGCGGCCGGGACGGCGCGGAGGCTGAAACCGCAGAGCGCGAGGCGCGCCAGCGAGTTCCTGGGCACCAACAGGTCGCCCGGCAGCTCCACGAACGCCGCGCTATCGGCATGGGGTTTCCTTTTTTTGCCGGTGGGCGGTGGCGGTGTCATGTCCACCTCCACCTCCACCTCCCTGGCGCCCCTCGCCACGGCGGACGCGATCCAGCCGACGACGTCGCGCTGGAACGCGCCGAAGCACGACCCTTCTGACGGGGCCCTGAGCGACACGCGCAGCACGTCGAGCGGCGTGCCGTGCTCGGCGTGGAGCTCAAGGCAGCGACGCACCGTGGACGGCAGCTGCGGAGGCAGCTCGCCGGGGGCCAAGTCTGGGTCGGTGAAGTCGAGGATCCGGGAGGAGGCGAGCGCACGGAGCCACTGCGGCGCCCACCGCCTGGAGAGGACACTGGTTCGGACGGCGTGCTTGAGCGGGAGCTTGCGGAGGATGGAGTGGAGGAGGTCCTCGGGGAGGCTGCTCAGCCTGTCCTCTTCCATTGATCCGCCGCGCTTGCTCGGGTGGTGGTGCGTTCGCATTTGCATGTGTCAGCCACAACTGGCCCCTTGCGATGGTGGGTTCGAGTGCTGGGTGCTTTGGCTGCTTTCACGAACCCTTTCCTTTATACCCGGCACTACTAGACTAGCTGCTTTGCATCGCAATATTGGGCAAAAAGGCGAGCAGAAACAACCTACGCATCCCATTCCCATGAGGCTTCTCTGGCAAGACTGCTAGAGGATCCGTGCTTAACTTACGAGCCAAGGAACCTGTCAAAAGATATGAGAGCTTCGGAATACATGTCTTTATTAGAAAATGTAAAAAAAAAATTACTTTCTCTATCCTATAATTCATCTTATATCGATTTGTCACAAAGATAATGGTATAACACAACATGAGCCACCGAATCACTTCCTGAAATTGATTAAACAAAGGGGCGAAATGTACCGCTGGCCATATAGACTCCACTTTCGTGAAGAATTAATTAATGTAAACCTTCCTAGAATTGATTAAAAAAAGATGTATCGCTGGCCAGATAGACTCCACTTCCATGAAGAATTAATTAATTTAAACAAAAAGGGGATGGGGAATCTGGTGGACAACGTCGACGGATGATAATGCAGCTCTGTGCTAGTCTGTTCATTTATTTCTGAGAATGCATCAGAAGTGAGCCATGGCTGAATTGTTGCTGCTGCCACCTGTTTCTTTATTGCTGACCATGCATCAGAATTGTTTTTTTAAATGGCATGAATTGTCCAGTAAAGTCACAATGAGTTCAGTATCTGGAGTCCACGGTCCAGTAACTATATGAATGTTCAGGGTACTGATATGAATGCATCAGGCCATGTTTAGTTCGTGAAAAAGAACCCAAAAAGGGCTACAGTTGTCCGTCATATCGAATCTCTTAAAATGGAGAATTAAATTTAGGTAAATAAAATAATTAATTACACAGTTTGGTGGAATTTGTGAGATGAATCTTTTGAGCCTAATTAGTCTATGGTGGGATAATAATTACCAAATACAAATGAAAATGCTACAGTAGCTGAAACACAAAAAAATTCACCTAGTCGGTGGAAAACTTTGGTTTTAACTACTGTAAACTTTGTTTGCTGTGAGGTGCAGCATACTCCCTCCGTCCAATTGAGTTTGTCACCCCGGATGGGGCAGATCATCTTATTCGACGCTTCGTCTTATTCAAATTTTTTACACAAATATAATTTATTTTGTTATGACTTATTTTATCAATGAAGATACTTGAATATTGATTAATTTATTTTATGATTTGCATAAATATTTTAAATAAGACGGATAGTCAAACATGAAGTTCAAAAGTCAAAAACGACAACTCCATGGAACGGAGGGAGTACTATCAAAGATGACGTACATGACACAGGACAATCTGACAAAGATGGCGACCAGCCAACCACACTAGTCAAGGACAGCTAAACAAATATGGAGACCGTTGTGCTTGAGATCTTGAATGACTGAATGTCATCATGTTCACAGTTGGCAGGGGAGAGGCACTGGATTCTCACGGTCAGCATCTTGCTGACTTCAAGTCCGCAGAGTCTTCTGGCCAAAAAAAAATTAAGTCCCCTATATGTATGTGTGTGTCAAAAAACTGACTTTGTCCTACTTGGGAGCAGCTGTGTACAGTGTAATTTATTTTTGCTGATAGTGTGAAGGCAATGCTTATACAGTGTAATTTGTTTTTGCTATCTCCAAGATGTCATCTTAGACCGCAAGTCGCCGAAATAAGCGATCCTGAATATTTAATTATTATTTGGCTTTATTATTATAATTATTAGATTAAATTAAAGTGAGTTAGAAAAAGACGATCCATCCCTCGTATAAATATGGAGCAACTATCGTGAGACAATCAAGAAGAAAATAATTTAGGGTTTACATCGCTCTCTAGCCATGGAGGCAAATTCAGCCCCATCATCGTCGCGCCAAGTACATCCCGCCAAGTTTTTTCCAAACGTCATTTCTTCGCTGACCGTTAGAAACGGAGACCGACGATCCAATGGCGCCCCCATCCATCTCGAGGAGGTCCGGGATCATCGATGAGTACATCGCAGCCATGGAGGCAAAAGCCATGGAGGCAAATCAGCCCCATCATCAGCTAATTACATCCCGCCCTCCAAATTTGAGACACACGTAGGCGCCCCCACGCACCTCCGATTCCTCAATTCCGGACGGTCCGAATTTTCATCTCGAATACGAAATTCCCCAAGAAATTACTCAGAATCTCCACCTAAATTCTTGCCGAAAAATCCGGGCGTACCAAAGCAATAATATTAAATTATTTTTTCCCGAGTATGATGGCAAGGGTGGCCCTTCTCATTATCGTACAAGTGCGATAAAATTTTTTTTCTCGCACAAGGAATTATTAATACAGATCGATGCGGCCGCTTCGTTCCATCTTCAAGGGAACGCATTATCTTGGTTTATTCGTTGAGAAAATGAAGTGGGTCAACCAACTTGGCCGGTAATTTTCTGCGGCTATTACCGGCGTTTTGGAACTCCACTACACAATCATCTTGGTGATGTGACAAACATCACGCCGGACGGAGATTTGGGACAGTACACTAATACGTTCACAAAGAACGCCGAACAAGGTACAACACCTCTCCCCCAAACAGCAGACTATGCTTTATATCGCTGGGCTAGCACCTTTGATTCAGATCGACGTCCAACTACATCAACCACCTGATATTGAGACAGCCATAGCACTGGCTAGACATCTCTATACAGCTTCACGTCGACAGAACTCAAAGGTACGCACAAGAGGATATTCAGATATTCAAATATCAGTTCATGGGTTAACTGGCATATCCACTTGTCCTACCATGCAATTACTTATCAACATAAATGGCACCAATTTATTGGCCTTATTGGATTCTGGTTCAACACACAATTTTTTGGACTCTGATTTGGCTATAAAACTGGGCCTACAAAGTTCTTCCTTACACCGTCCGCTCAAAGTTGTTGTCGCTAATGGACAACATATAACAAATATGGGAAGGTATGATGATATTGAATTTTCCATTGCTACTGAAAGTTTCAAAGCAGATTTCTTCAGCATTAAATTGGGAGGCTATGATGTTGTTTTGAGTGTGGACTGGCTGAGTTCCTTGGGAAATATTGTTTGAAATTTTAATAAACTCATTATGAAGTTACGGCGGAAAGGCGGTCGATCACATGGCATGACCTCTCTAAAGAGACGATTCTCCTCCGGTATTCATATACTTTCTCCTGATGTGCCAATGGATCCTCTGTTATGCAAATTCCAACAACTTTTCAGAGAGCCTTCAAGGCTCCCACCTCAACGGCGTTATGATCATAGAATTCATCTGAAGGATCCCACTCAGCCGACTGTCGTTCGCCCTTATCGTTACCCTCAGATACAGAAAAATGAACTAGAACGACAATGCTCAGACATGCTTCATCAAGGTATCATCCGGTATAGCACTTCGTCATTTTCATCCCCTGTCCTTCTTGTCAAGAAACATGATCAGACTTGGCGTTTTTGTGTTGATTATCGGGAGCTCAATAGTAATACCTTGAAAGACAAATTTTCAATACCAGTTATTGCTGAATTACTGGATGAACTCGAAGGTGCTAAATTCTTCACCAAATTAGATCTGCGATCAGGCTATCACCAGGTACGCATGCATCCTCCGGACATAGAAAAGACAGCTTTCCGAACACATCATGGGCACTTTGAGTTTTTGGTAATGCCATTTGGGTTATGCAATGCACCTTCAACCTTTCAAGCTTTGATGAATGATATTTTGGGACCGTTCCTGCGAAAGTTTGTGCTAGTTTTCTTTGATGATATCCTAATATTTAGCAAGTCTTGGTCTGAGCATCTCAACCATGTGGAAGAAGTTTTCAAGGTACTAGCATCCCATAATATATCTTCTTAAAGAAATCTAAGTGCCTCTTTGGTCAATCACAATTGGGTTATTTGGGACATATTATATCGGATGCTGGAGTGGCTGTTGATCCTGAGAAAATTGAGGTCGTCACTGCTTGGCCGCTCCCTACAACTCTCCGTGAGTTATGTGGTTTTCTGGGACTCGCAGGTTACTACAGAAAGTTTATAATAGATTAAGGTACAATTGCACGTCCCTTGACTGATCTTTTAAAAAGGATTCATTCTGTTGGACAACCTTGGCTACAACAGCTTTTGAGCACCTTAAGAGGACTTTATCATCAGCACCGGTTCTCCAACTTCCAGACTTTAATAAATTATTTGTGGTGGAATGTGATGCATCCGGTACAGGTATGGGTGCTGTTTTACATCAAGGCAATGGTCCAATTGCTTACTTTAGCAAACGTTTGCCTGATAAGTACAAAAAGTTGGCTGCTTATGAAAGAGAGCTCATAGGACTGGTCACAACAGTCAAACATTGGCGACCTTACCTTTGGGGACGCCCATTTATTATAAGGTCAGATCATTACAGTCTTAAGTACATATTAGATCAACGTCTGTCTACAGTTCCTCAGCATCAATGGGTTAGCAAGTTACTTGGCTATGATTTTACTGTGGAATACAAACCGGGCAAATCCAATGTGGTGGCTGATGCACTATCTCGTCACTTGGCTATGATTTTTCTTGTGGAATACAAACCGGGCAAATCCAATGTGGTGGGCGATGCACTATCTCGTCAGAACACAGATGAATCCTCAATCATGGCTATTTCAGAAATTCAGTTGGGCCTCTTTGACCAGCTACGTGAGGAAATTGCATTTAGCGATGAAGTTATAGGCCTTATTGATTCTATAATCAACGGTAAGGACTCTGCATGGGAAGTTTGCAACGGCTTGATTTTGTTCAACAAAAAGGTATGGCTTTCCAAATCATCCAAATATCTCCAGACCATTCTCCATGCAATTCATGATTCAAAGACACGAGGGGGCATACGTAAAACATTGCATAGATTTCGTCCGACCTTCTTTGTCAAACATGATAAACGCATTGTCACCGATTTTGTGAATGATTGTGTGGTATGTCAACGCAACAAAACTGAACATCTTCATCCAAACCGGATCGCCTTCAGCCTTTACCAATTCGAGGCGATCACGGGAGGACATCTCAATGGATTTCATTGAAGCTCTTCCGAGAGTTGGATCGAAATCGGTAATCCTAACAGTGGTTGATCGTCTCTCCAAGTATGCTCACTTCATACCCCTTTCTCACCCGTATCAAAGAAACCCGGTAGCTCAGAAATTTTTTTCAGAGATTGTTCGCTTACATGGCTTGCCAAGATCTGTGGTTAGTGATCGAGATGTGATCTTTATGAGTCAATTTTGGCAAGAAATTTTCAGACTATCCAACATTATTTTATCATCAACATCAGCTTATCATCCTCAAGCAGATGGTCAGGCTGAGGTCGTCAACAAAATTATTACGATGTATCTGCGCTGCTTGACTGGTGACAAACCAAAGGATTGGGTAAGATGGTTACCTTGGGCTGAATATTGCTATAATACTTCATACCATGCATCGACCAAAACAACACCGTTCAAACTTGTGTATGGGCGCGACCCACCTACAATCCGTGGTTATCATCCGGGTGAGACAACATTACCAGCGGTGGATGACTTACTCACTCAACGGGATGCTTTTCTTAATCAGACCAAGGTTCGTTTGCAATTGTCTCGGGATTATTATCGCAAATATTTTGATGCTAAACATACGCATGACGAGAGAATTTAAAGTGGGTGATTATGTCCGGCTCAAACTTTTATCCCGATCTGTGGCAACAATTTCTGATTTACACAAAGGCAAGCTCTCTCCCAAATATTTTGGACCCTTCGGCATCAGCAAAATCATTACTCTAGTTACATATGCATTGAATCTGCCTCCTGGAACCCGCATCCACAATGCCTTTCATGTCAGCATGCTCAAACCACACCGTGGGGAAATACCTAAGGATATTCCAAAGATTGCCCGGATTCATGATGGCACACCGGTTCCCGAACCTGAATTAATGCTCAAATCGAGTCCGTCGGGGTCGGCTTCAAGTGCTCATGAAGTGGAAGAACAAACCAGCTGCAGATGCCGTGGGAAGATGCTGAATTATTCAACAAAATATATCCGGACTTCCCGGCTCGAGGACGAAATTTGAATCTCCAAAAGGGGAGAGATGTCGACTCGGTCGGCAAAGTCGCCCGAAATAAGCGGAGTGGCTGAATATTTAATTATTATTTAGCTTTATTATTATAATTATTAGATTAAATTAAAGTGAGTTAGAAAAAAAACTAATGGGCCTGGCCCGTTAGCAATTGTAAACCCCTCATATAAATATGGGGGCAACTATCGTGAGACAATCAAGTAGAAAATAATTTAGGGTTTACCCTATCGCTCTCTAGCTCCAGCCGCCGCCCCGCCGCCCCCGAGAGCCGCCGCCGCTGCGCCCCCGCCGCCCGCCAAGCCGCGGCCGCCGCAGCCGCGCGCCGCCGCCACGCCATCAGCATACGCCCACGCCGCCGTGCCATCGCCGCCGCCAAGCTCTTGAACGCCTCGTCATCTCCTTCGTCTTCCCCAAGCGTTGACCGGAAAACGGGTTGTGACACATCTGGTTGCAAAACTTATTATACATTGAACATTCTCTTGTGAAATAAGATACCACACAGCACCTGTAAGCATAATTGTATGTCAAAGTTGGCAGCATGCCAAATTTGATTCACTGAATAATATCATGTAAATAGTTTTCTCAAGGAATGTTCTGAAAGACAATTTCTATCAGAGCTATCCATCTTTTCTTCACTTCACAAGTCAAGTCTCCAAAACAACAAATTAAAATACAGATCCTTACATCACAAGAGTGTTTTGTCCTGGAAGCATTTGGCCACTTGCAGGAGTACATATTCATTTCAGAGAGCAAGTGCATGTTACAACTTCAATACCATTGCCAGGAGCAGCAGAGCACACAACCACTACTTTTGGATCAAATAAAACGCAAAAAAAAACCAGCACAGTCAAGATAAAAAATAGTAAGTGCATCATTGCTAGTCTGAATTTGCTTCTCATAAGCTAAAAAAAGTTATACCCCAAAGAAGTAACTGAGAAAATTAATAAAATGGATATGACTGTTGCAGAGGGACCAATGCTAAATAAAAGAATAACTCGGGAGATGGGAGGATATCCACTTTAAAAGGTAGTTTAGTCCCATGATACCATCTACTATAGCTTGAGGCAGTCTAGGGGGACAGCATATTCATGACAATATGTTGTTATATCGATGTTTGATGCATCTTTCTTAGAGGATGATGTCTGAAGCCAGAAAAATCATATTATTCAAAAGATATTTTAGACCAGGAACACACTACCAGGATTGATTATATTAGGTCTTCCACCGTTTGCTGATGCCACAACAAGGGAAAATGGACTCGAGACCAAAAAAAAAAAAAAGTCTCAAGTTCTCTTGTGCACGCTCTTTTTCTCCTCCATTACAAACAATTATTGCTTACTACGAGTAGAATGGAAGGCGAAGCCTCAAGTTGCGCCGCTACTGGTTTTCTGGTTTCTAGGTATCATCACTTTTGCAACACATTGCAGAAGACCTTACGGTGCATCCAAAGGCAGCTATTTCACGGGGAGCGACGAGAATTGATGGATGCTATACAAATAGACTTGTTTTAGTATGGTTTTGCTGGGCTTCATGCTACGGAGAAGGTGTGAGTTGGATCCTTTTCGGATTCGGCCGGAGTTGGTAATAGAGTTTGTTAATTTCATACATCATGCCCTCTATCTCTCATTCCTCTCAGCTATATGGTCCAAGATGGGCCGACGTACTTGGGGTTGGGCCGACGGACTCTGGAAGGCCTTGGCGGCCGGGACGGCGGCTCCCCTCTATCGGACGTGCCATACATTTCTTCAGTGTCATCCACCAGGTCTTCGGCGACACCTTCGGGGTAGGGTCTCGTGTGCACAGGATTCCGGCTGCGATCCTGGCTAGGCCGGCACACGGTGAGACGTGCGTGTGGGGATGCCTTCCGCATCGCCGACACATGCCTCTGGATGACCTCCAGGCGCTCATCTCCCGGACCCGGAGCTCCTCCCTCTTCTCCCACCGTGACCAGCACCAGGTGCTCGAGGGCAGGGGCCCTCTCCAGGACGAAGGCGAGCAGCTCCAGCTCGAGCCGCGTCCCTCGGAAATTCATCAGCTTGATGAAGCTGAGGCTGTCAAGCATGAAGTCTTGGCGGGTGATGAAGAATCTGGAGCCGTCGACGACCTTGCCGGCCAGTGCTTCCGCCGCGTTGGCGTCGACGCGGCTCGCATCTATAACGTGGCGGGGGAACTGCGAGTAACCTGCTGTGAGCTGTGAGCGTGATATTGGATATATACTGGAGGATGAGATATACATACGCGGACAAACAAGCGGTCCAGGAGTGGAAGCCGGTTGTACTCCAAGAAACGGGTGAAGCCATCGGCGTGTCTAAAATAACCAGAGCGTTCAAAATCATTTACGCGTAGTTGCAGCTCGTGTATGTTGGTCCTATCGCAGCCGCTGTGTTTCATGGCACTCGCGTAGTCCTGCATGGCATTCGCTCGCTGATTAACTTCTGTATATTGGCACCTAGAGTAATAAAATGAAGTGTGCTGTGCTGTGACCCCAACTGACGGTACGTACCTCCAACCAGCGCTCGGAGGAAAGCGTCCAAACCGTGGCATGCGCGCCGCGGTCCAACAAGTGGGCCACCAACTCTGGCGCCAAGGAGAAAATGTTGAAGCCTATTCCAGAAAGGTACACGTCCCGCAGAGCCGGCATGGATCCCCCCAACTCCACCGGAGAAAAGGGGACGTCGTCGAAATGCACACCGGGGAAGCCGACGACGTGGAAGGCCAACGACTCGAGCGCGGGCGCGGTGACTCGGACCTCCTTCACGAATGGTCATTCTACAAGCTCCAGGACCCGCAGCGTCTCGCTGGCGATCCTAATCGATGGCGAGTGGTTAATCCAGGACCACGAGCTGCTCAGGCGGAGGTGCTCCAGCGCCCGGCAGCTGGACACGACGTCCCAGATCACCGCCTCGGCTGTCAAGTCGGTGAGGGAGAGCGAGCGGAGACCGGCGAGCCCGGTCGGGGCGGCCGGGACGGCGGCGAGGCAGAACCCGCCGAGCGCGAGGCGTGACAGCGAGTTCCTGGCCACGAACAGGTCGCCAGGCAGCTCCACGGCGTCCTGAGCCTGGTGCCACTTTCTCGGCGCGTGCGTCAGGTTCACCTCCACCTCCCTGGCGCCCCTCGCCACGGCGGACGCGATCCAGCCGACGACGTCGCGCCCGAAAGCGCCGTCGACGTCGCTCGACCATGCTGGCGGCGGGGGGGGACACGAGCGCCACGCGGAACACGTCCAGTGGCGTGCCGTGCTCGGCGTGGAGCTCAAGGCAGCGGCGCACGATGGGCCGGCCACGGCCAGCGTAGGCGGCTGCCTGCGGGCCAAGTCTCGGTCGGTGAAGTCGAGGACCCGGGAGGAGGCGAGCGCGCGGAGCCACTGGGGCGCCCACCACCGAGAGAGGGCGCTGGTTCGGACGGCGTGCTTGAGCGGGAGCTTGCGGAGGATGGACTGGAGGAGGTCCTCGGGGAGGCTGCTCAGCCTGTCCTCCTCTTCCATGGATCCGCGCTTGCGCTTGCTCGGGTGGTGCTGCGTTCGCATTTGCATGTGTGTTCGAGTGCGATGGTGCGTTCGAGTGCTGGGTGCTTTGGCTGCCTTCACCAACCCTTTCCTTTATGCCCGGCACTACTACTGTACTAGACTAGCTGCTTTGCATCGCAATATTGGGCAAAAAGGCGAGCAGAAACAACCTACGCATCCCATTCCCATGACCCTTCTCTGGCAAGACTGCTGGAGGATCCGTTCTTACTTACGAGCCAAGGAACCGGTCAAAAGATATGAACGAGACATTCCTAATGATATGGCCTCGTTTAGTTCCTAAATTTTTGCAATTTCGACACTGTAGCACGTTTCGTTTATTTGTGACAAATATTGTCTAATCATAGACTAACTAGGCTCAAAAGATTCGTCTCGTGATTTACAACTAATCTATATAATTATCTTTATTACCAACATTTGCTGCTCCATGTATGTGTTCAAAAATTGATGTGACGGAGAGAGAGTGTAAAAACTTGGAATTTTGAGGGAACTAAACATGGCCATAAAGTCGATCAACAATTTCATTTGTGAACGATGTGACCAAATCCATCCTAATAGAAACCCTTATAATCTAGAGCTTCGGAATATATGTCTTTAGTACAAAATGTAAAAAAAAACGATATTTTCCCTATCCTATAATTCATCTTATATCGATTTGTCATAAAGTTAACGGTATAACACAACATGAGCCACCGAATCACTTCATGGAATTGATTAAACAATGGGGGAAAATGTACCGCTGGCCATATAGACTCCACTTTCTTGAAGAGTTAATTAATTTAAACAAAAAGGGGAATCACTTCCGAGAATTAATTAAAAGGGGGGGAAATGTATGGCTGGCCAGATAGACTCCTGAAGAATTAATTAATTTAAACAAAAAGGGGATTAGGAATCTGGGTACCTAAACTTTGGACAACATCGACCGAGAGCCTTCGTATACTATTCCCATCTCCGTCGTCATGCTTGCCTTCCACCTCTTGCCTGAAAAAATATATTGTTGTGGCTTCTCCGGAACCTGGTGAAGGGCGGCGGGCGGGCTCCACTTTGCTTCGCCCAGCAATCAGGCACGACGGCGGTTCTCCACCATCTCAGTGGGTTAGAGGTCCATTCTGTTTTTGTCATGCTTCTCTGTTTTTGTTTCAAACCGGATGCTGTGGCTGCTGCTCTATTTTCTTTCAAGCCGTCAGGCATGGAGGCCAAGTGCAAGACGAAGGACATCCACATTGTGTGCAAATCTAGAGTGCATCAGTATTGATCATTGGATTGGAAAGCATTGAACGTGTGCAGTTTCAAGCCGGTAGCAGTATTGTTTCAAGCCGTCAGGTCATGTCGTTTCAAATTGAAAAGCATTGAACGTGTGGTTTCTTAAGAAAATAAAGAGCCGAGGGGTTTTTGCTTATATCCACAAGTGGATATGGAGTAGGGTAACCTGAGACCTAAAAGGAGGTCTCCTCTCTCATCTTTAATAGTTCGTGGAGTCGAAAGTTTGAGATATCTATTTTACTCATTAATTAATGGAGGATGTGGACAACAGGAAAGCTATTTAAACAAATTCAACTGCTTGCCTTCCACCTCTTGCCTGAAAAAATATATTGTTGTAGTGGTGGAGGCGGCGGGCTCCACTATGCGTCCCCACCAGGGGTGGGTTGGAGGATGGCGTAGAAGTAGATCGGGCCGACACCAAGGCAAGGGAGGTCGGGCAATTGGCGCAGATCCGAGCTCTAGCCCCTAAAAATAGGAAATCAAGGCGCCCGAGGTGGACTTGGCTGGGGCAAAACAAAAATCCACCATTAAATCTTAATGTAAATGAACAGGTCGCATGGTTTCTCTCTCTAAAAATAGTTTTGGCGATGGAGGAGGTAGGCAAGCTATTTAAACAAATTCAACTTCGGGGTGTTTGTAGTGGATGGAGGCGGAAGGGGTGCGGTTGGGGAACAATGGCATTGTAGCGGACGGTTGGGTTCGATGGCATTGTAGTACGAGGTGGTGGGTTAAAATGCGGCAATAGAGCTATTTTTGTTGACATGGCTTAAGGAGGATGCATAGAATTAGTTTAAGCGGGGTTTGTTTTTATAGAAGTAGTAGATACGCAAAAGGTTTATAGATCTTTGTATTCGGGTAGAAAAGTGTGAAAATGCGCTCTTGACAAGCGCCCAAGGAGGTCTATAGGATTATAGTCATGGGTTGGACCATCCTTGCAAATAGGTGCATAAGTCGACATTATACAAATGCTAGACAACCAGGCTGAGGGCAGCTACTCAACCTAGGGATGTGGCTTGTGCTTCCCACCGCCTAGAAGAGCACTTTGGTGTTGGGCACTTCCATGTATAGCGCCTTGTAGGTCTTCATAGCAGACGTGCCTAGCGTTGACATACCCATGACTAAACCCAATTGTTGCATGATTAGAATCTCACCTCACGTGGAAGCAGGCACCCGAGAGAGGTTTTGAGCCACAAGACGCTTGCTCCGCCACGGCAGCACCGCCTTTGTAAGGTCCTTAGGCAACTCACAAAATAGAGGGAGGATTTCTACAAACTCAACTTGACAAACCTTGGAGTATAACAAATGGCACTTAAAGGAGGCGCTCATTGTCTTGCAAGCCTTCTAGTGACAAGACTAAAGATCCATCTAAGTCAACAATAGCTATGTCGGACCGAAATCTAGTGGGTAATCCTAAGTATGATCCTTAGGCTAGCATTAACAACTACAGGAGTCGTTGAATACCTACATAAAATTTAGGAAAGGAATACTCTAGCTCATTAAAATTGGCTAGAGTGGTCTGGATCAGATGACTACATTATTAGCTACCACAGCGGTAACAAGTTCCATATAGAAATGATAAGGGCATTTGATTAGAGAAGCCATACAAAAATTATAACTCTTATTATCTATATATCAATTGCTGAAAAAAAATCAATATCGTCTCAACGGCACTTTGAACACAAGTTTTTTTGCAAGTTTTATATACCCAAGACATCAAAATATTTTGATTTATTCTTGGTAAAATTGTAACTTTTGATTGTTTTTCTCTCTAGTCAAATATGATTATCCTTTCTGAATGCTATTATTTGTAGAAGCTAGCCTGTAGTCCATAAATTACTCCCTATGTTTTGAAATGGTAATTATATTTTGTACCAAAAAAGTCAAGCTTATATAAACTTTGACAAAAAAAAAAAATTATATACAAAGCTTAGAACATAGAACTTATATCAATAGAAATACTAAAACTAGAATCAAGAATGACATAGGTCATATTTCAAAAGGCTTAGCTCTAGGATGTTGTGGGTCAAATCGTGAGGGGGGAGCGTGAATAACAAGTTATATATCTAAATTTCTCTTGCACGGTGAAAGAAGATATGTCTTTCAAGCTTGAACACCAGGAGTAGCAGTTGTGCGGCTTTGTTTTGGAAGAAGGGCGCAGGCAACGGTGACCACATGGGTCGAACCTTGCAAGACCCTATGGGTGGTTGTCGCTGTGCGGGCTCGACTGCATCCTCAACGGCCTCAGTTTGGCTAGGCGCACCTGGTGGCTGTGTGGGGAGGCGACGGCACGGGCACGCTAGTCGGCAAGCACAGATGTAGCGACGCGGGCGCTCCAAGTGGCCTGGAGGCATGACCCTTTTTTCTTTCTGATTTTGTTGTTGATCGATTCGTGGGTTGCTCGGAGGCACAACAACCTCATATGATTTTGTTGAATTGATTCTTTCTCTGATTTCTTTCATTTTGAATCTTCATTCGATTCAAGTATATATGGATGGAGGAAGGAATCATTTTGTGTTGATTTTTAGTGATTGTTGTGGAGATCAGAAGAAGAAAAGATATTGATTTGATAAGTTCTAGTGTCGATGCCTTGTAGGTGTGTTTAGTGCAAAATCAACTTCTCCTCACATGGTCTGAATTTGCCATTGAGCCAATTTGATTCCAAACTTCTCCAAGTTGGACATAAAATCATCTTTTGGATCAAATAACTCCATGACATAGTTTGGTGTCACGATTATCCAAAACCAAACTAGAGATCTCCACCTTTGCAAGTGGTAGGCAATTCACCAAATCAGCAGAGGATTTACCACCACAAACCTTGGATTGTTAAAGTATGGTGCCTGGGAGGCGTCATTTTGTTGATTTTTGTCGCAGGTACTAAGATCCATCACAACGTGTATCGGACCGAAACTTGGTGGGTAATCTATTTTGTTGATTTTAGTCGCATTAACGCCAAGGAGTTTGAATACCTGTCGAGGAATACTCTAGCTCATTAAAATTTCTAGAGTGGTTTCGTCTTTGACTCGATTCACGTATATAGTTGGATGGAGAAAGGAATCATTTTTGTGTTGATTTTCTAACTCTTATTTTATATATCAATTGCTGGAAAAAGAAAAGATTTTGATTTGATGAGAACACAAGTTTTTTATGCCTTGTTTTATAGTCTGGAGGATCAAAATATTTTAATTTATTAGCCGTAAAATTGTAGGTTTTGTATTTGATTTTAGAAGGGATTCAAATATGATTATCCTTTCTGAATGCTATTATTTGTAGAAGCTAGTTTGGTAGTCCATAAATTACTCCCTATGTTTTAAAATGGTAATTATATTTTGTACCAAAAAGTCAAGCTTATATAAACTTTGACAAAAAAAAAAAATCAAATTATATACAAGCTTAGAACATAGAACTTATATCAATAGAAATGTACTAAAACTAGAATTAGGATAGGACATAGGTCATATTTCATGGTTACGAATTGTGGGTCATATCAAGGCGCGTGAATAACAAGTTTATATATCTAAATTTCTCTTGCAACGGTGAAAGAAGATATGTCTTTCAAGCTTGAACACCGAGAGTAACGGTTGTGCGGCTTTGTTTTGGAAGAAGGGCGCAGGCAACGGTGACCACATGGGTCGAACCTTGCAAGACCCTATGGGTGGTTGTCGCTGTGCGGGCTCAACTGCATCCTCAACGGCCTCAGTTTGGCTAGGCGCACCTGGTGGCTGTGTGGGGGAGGCGACGGCGCGGGCACGCTGGTCGGCAAGCACAGATGTAGCGACACAGGCGCTCCAAGTGGCCTGGAGGCATGACCCCTTTTTTTCTTTCTGATTTCGTTGCTGATCGATTCGTGGGGTGGCCCGAAGGCACAACAACCTCATATGATTTTGTTGAATTGATTCTTTCTCTGATTTCTTTCTGATTTCATCTTCGATCGATTCAAGTATATATGGATGGAGGAAGGAATCATTTTGTGTTGATTTTTAGTGATTGTTGTGGAGATCAGAAGAAGAAAAGATATTGATTTGATAAGTTCTAGTGTCGATGCCTTGTATTTACATGCTGTGTTTAGTTTCCTCAACTTCTCCTCACATCGTCTGAATTTTCCATTACATCGAATCTTTGGATGCATGCATGGAGTATGAAATGTAGGTAAATGAAATAACTAATTACACAGTTTGGTTGTACTTTGCGAGACAAATCTTTTGAGCCTAGTTAGGCCATGGTAGGACAGTATTTACCAAAACAAATGAAAAGTGCTACGGTTTCAAATTGATTGCTACAGTATGGTGCCTGGTTTAATCTATTTTGTTGATTTTTGTCGCAGCCACAGCCATGGCACAACAACCTCGTCTGATTTTGTCGAGTCGATTCTTTCTAGGATTTCGTCTTCGATGGATTCACGTATATATGAATGGAGGACGGAATCATTTTTGTGTTGATTTTCAGTGATTTTTGTGGAGATTGGAAGAAGAAAAGATTTTGATTTGATGAGTTCTGGTGTCAATGCCTTGTATTTATAGTCTGGAGGATGGTGCCTGGTTTAATCTATTAGCCGGAGAGAGGAGGTATTGTATTTGATTTTAGAAGGGATTCAAATACCAAACAGGGACCTTTGGACTTTTTGTATTTTCGGAACCTAAGGATGAATCGAATAGAAGTCCCATGTCGATCTCTAAGTCAGATCTAACTCTACAGGTAGTCATACGGGGAAGAGGCGAAAGAAATTTTGGTGAACAGAAATTTTCTCTCTTTATAGATAAATAGGTAAATATCAATTGCTGAAAAAATCAGTATTGTCTCAACGGCACTTTGTACACAAGTTTTTTTGACACAAGTTTTATATCCCAGAGATCAAAAAATATTTTGATTTATTGTCGGTAAAATTGTAACTTTTGATTGTTTTGCTCGGTCTTGTAAAATATGATTATCCTTTTTGAATGCTATTATTTGTAGAAGCTAGCTGGTAGTCCATAAACTACTCCGTAAGTTCTAAAATGGTAATTATATTTTTTACTTAAAAGTCAAACTTATATAAACTTTGACAAAAAAAAATCAAATTATCTACAAGCTTAGGACATAGAACTTATATGTCAATAGAAATGCATTAAAACTGCCCGTCTGATGATGTTGATTTGTTTGACAAATGATATTATAAAAAGTTAACCGGCTGGATTAGTAGTCTGAACATATATTTGACTGGTGCGGCGTAGCACGCCTCCTTGTCTCGCAAGAAGGCGCGCCAACGACACTCCAACACGGTCATGCGTCTCAGGTCGTTGTCACTCACTCAAGCTGTGTGCTTCTGCCCTGTCTTTTGCCCAATCTTGCTTTGTAAGCTGCTAGTATGCCGCCGAGTAGTATAAAGGTTTAGTGAAAGCACCCAACCCAACGTATCTGAACCAAAGTGATCGCACACGGAGATGCAACCGCACCACCGAATCAAGCGTGGAGGCACCGAGGTGCAGGAACAGGAGGGGAGGACCGGCTGAGCAGGCTCCCCGACGACATCCTCCACTCCATCCTCCGTGGCCTCCCACTCAAGCACGCCGCGCGCACCAGCGCCCCTCTCGCGGCGCTGGGCGCGCACGTGGCTCCGCGCGCTCGCCACCTCCCGGGTCCTCGACTTCGCCGACCGCGACTTCGGACGCCGCCAGGCGTCGGCGCGTGCCACCGTGAGCTGCTGCCTCCGGCTCCACGCCGAGCACGGCGCGCCGCTCGACGTGTTCCGCGTGGCGCTTACGTCGCCGGCCCCGGGTGGCGCCGGTGCGTTCCAGCGGGACGTCGTCGGGTGGGTCGCGTCCGCCGTGGCGAGAGGCGCCAGGGAGGTGGAAGTGCATCTGACGCCGCCGTCGCCGACGAAAGGGGACACCGATGACGGAACTGCGGCTTTCGTGGAGCTGCCCGGCGACATATTCGTGGCCACGAACTCTCTGGCGCGCCTCGCGCTGGGCGGGTTCAGCCTCCGCGCTGTCCCGGCCGGCGCGCTCGCTGGGCTGGCGGGTCTCCGCTCGCTCTCCCTCAGCCACGCCGACGTCACAGGCGAGGCGGTGCGCGACGTCGTGTCCAGCTGCCGGGCACTCGAGCACCTCAGCCTGAGCAGCTGCGACCTCCTGAAATCGATTAGGATCGCCAGCGAGACGCTGCGGGTCCTGGATATCGTGCGCTGCCCGTTGGTGCAGGAGCTCCGGGTCACCGCGCCCGCGCTTGAGTCGTTCGCCTTCCACGGCGACACCGTCTACTCGAGCGACTACGACAACGACCTATTTTCTGCCGTCGACCTGGGTGCCACGCCGGCACTGCATGACGCGTACCTTTCTCACATCGGCTTCGACGACGACGTGAACGCGTACCAGGATCGCGAGTACGCCTACTCCAACTTCTTGAGCTGCATCGCTCATGCCCGGGCTCTGACGCTCTGTTCCGTCGGCTTGCAGGTATATACTGTCTGTACCGTCCATTTGAATCAGGGAAATGCCATGAAATGTACTGACCACTAATTTTACACGCGGATCAGCATTTGTGGGCACAGGTAGGTTACAATGACGGCGTGGATATTGATATGACGAACATACACGAGCTGCAGCTGGTGCTGACCTCCGAAGGTGAAGATGATGACCTCCTGAGCTTCGCCTCTTTCTTCCAGGCCATTCCGCTTCCGCTCCTGGACCGCTTGTTTGTCAGGGTAAAGCTCGGCCTTCCCATTCTCCAAATTCCACGTGCAACGGTTGAAGCAAATACTACTATTTCTGAACGGGACATTGTTTTCTGAAACCCGTAGCTCCCCAGCCACACTACCGATGCGGCGGCAGCAATGGCCGGCGAGGTCGTCGACGACTCAAGAATGGCAATTCCCGCCTGCGCGTTTGTCATCGTCGACGGCTCAAGAGTGATGATTGACCTCGACTTCGTCCTTGACCACCTGAGCTTCATCAAGCTGGTGAATTTCAGAGGGACCAGGTTCGAGCTGCAGCTGCTCGCCTTCCTCCTCAAGAGGGCCCCTGCCCTGGAGCAGCTGGTTCTCGTCACGGTGGGAGAGGAGGTAGGAGCTCCGGTTGATGAGCACGTCGTCCAAGGTTGGGTGTCGAGGATGCAGAATGCATCGCCGGAGGCTCAGCTCACCCTCACCGTGTGCCGGTCGAGCGAAGATCGCACCCAGAATCCTGTGCACACGAGGTTCTACCACGAACTCGAAGAGTAATCGGGCACCATTTGATCTCCCGACATGTACACGAGGTGACCACAATGACATGCTGAAGAACTTACGCCATTTAGGCAGTGCTTCAGGATGCCCTGCTCTATGATCACTGAACTAATTGAGAACTGTAATGCGGTAACAGTCGTCAACAGAATTGTTACCAGTTTGAAATTAAAATACTCGGGTTTAGATTATGCTTAGCGAGAGCAAGCAACTAAAAGAGGCTTTCAGATGCTCAAGCAGCAATACCACTACAGCAGCTCCTAGGACTCTGCTTTCAGCTCAGAACACGAACAGGAACAACCCAACATAGATAGGCTTTCAGATACCAAAAATTGAACGATACATAGCGGGATTCCAGCACCATGCAGCAAGCTGCTCCCAAGCATCGTATCATCCGATCCAGCAAACAACAACCGATACTACAGTATAACATTCTGCATGGATAAAATTGAGAACCAGAAATGCATAAAGAAACTTGAACGTGAATTTCCAGCACGGCTTCTCAATCGCTGATAATTCGAGGGAAATTGATCGCTACTACTCAACAATCTTATCCTTCTTCCTCTTCTTTGATTTTTCCGATGGCGACTGTGGCGTCTCTGAAGCCGTATTGCTCCCCACGCCTCGAGCCTGAGATCCTTGTGAGGCCTCCTTCTTCCTCTTCTTTGATTTTTCCGGTGGCGACTGTGGTGTCTCTGAAGCCGTATTGCTCCCCACGCCTCGAGCCTGAGATCCTTGTGAGGCCTTGCCTGACACATTTGAGTGCCCCAGGCTGCTTTCATCCTTTCTCTTCCCCTTGTGTTTGGATGCCGGCTCTGCACTCCTTTGGGCCAGCGAATGCGCCGAACCTTGGCTACTGCGGTTCTTTGATGCACTAGTGAACCGAGACATGGTCTTCTTAGAACCTGTGAAAGTGGGAACCCAGGCAACCACAGTTCAACAAAGATGTCCCTTGTAAAAAACAAAGGAAGAATAGCATGCAAGAGAACTGGCTGCATTTCTTTTGACTGTGAAAGTGGGAACCCAGGCAACCACAGTTCAACAAAGATGCCCCTTAAAAAAAAAAAGAAAGAAAGAATAGCATGCAAGAGAACTGGCTGCATTTTTTTGACTGATGTAAGTTACAGGAAGGAGGCATCCGTTCTCAGTAAATGAGTAGATCATCGAAATATTGTATGCTAGAAAAGGTTAATGAGTTTTATGGACATTTGTGGCCAATGTCCATACTATGTCCATACTCCTTAACTTCTTATAGTGTATCTACTTTTCTTAGGATAAAAGATAAGTTTTTTAACTAGCAATGAAAATATAAATCAAGAAAAAGGTAGTATGCCTAGCGGTTTCCAATATGGATGATAATACAGTTAGGCAAGACTTGTCTTTTCCATTGTTGATTATAGTTATGATAATAAGAACCTCAACAGAAAATCAAAGCAGTGATTAAACTGCTAGCCATGAAATACCCCAAGTTCGACCAGTATCTATCCGCAACACCATATCCTGCCTAACCTGGCTAGCAGTAGAAATGTGCAATCAGCGAAGAAAACATATGTTAAGAAAGAATTACCGGCAGATTTCTTAGTGCTAGGAGTAAGACTGCCAAAACTTGGTTTAGCAGCAAATTCCTCAGGATTAGGATAACGAACTAAAGAGACTCGCCGTGAAATCTTGCCCACTGCATTTCATTTGTTTGTTAGTGGGAAAAAAATATTTACATAAAAAGATCATACAACATGAATAACAGGTGAGAAAAGCCAAGATATGCATCTAACACAAGAAAAGTGATGGATATTTTCCTCTAGTATTGCCAAAACCATTATGATTTTTAAGCAAAGTATGTTAATCTTGTAGCCTTATGAGCTTCTTTAAAAATCTTAAACATAATACACACACCAACTTAAGAAAGAGAATATTGATTTAGACTAATTTCCATGTTTTACATGATCAAATGATAGCAGTGCGGATCCAGAATTCAAAACAGTGGGGCCAAGTTAGTTGATTTTAAGTAAATTAACACAGGAATTAAACATTTAGCATATATAAAATTGCAGATTCTATGAAGATAACATACTTTGTCAAAACATGCGGTTTTCATGATCGGGCCAAACTCATAGAATTACAAGAATAAAGGTTTTAGTGAACAAGATGTATTCTTCATCAGTTGGCAGGAATATGATCCAACCTCCACACTTCGACTGTTATATTCAACAACATATATAGGATATTACTGAGTCTCAGTTCCTATCCTTCAATAAGCAGAGAACTATAAGTGTGCCTTATCTCCAAGTTTGACACTTTGAGACAATAATCTTTTCAAAGATGAGAATTATCAATTATGTTATCTTCTTAAAGATCAAAATCACCCAAACTAACAAGTAGCACTAGTGCAATACCTTGGCAACATAGCGGACAAAAAATAATAATTTCAAAACTCAATATGACTTTACATAGTATACTTTTTATTGTAGCAGCAGAAGGGTCCCTAATTAACAATATACACGAAACAGTCATTAGTGCTTCAGCAAATGGCAAGAAACAAGGATTTATATCGAGAGCAAGCCATCAAATGCAGTGCCCATATGGCCTGTAAAACTAACCCAAGAAACCAGAAATGAAAGAGGCAAAGCATCTGTGAAAATATCACACGATTAAAGGAGTTAGTTGGCATTTTATCATACCAGGTTTTGTTTCTGACCCTGAAGGCAGGAAGACAGTTGCATCTGGCTTCTGAGCTGCAAAGCTCACAAGCTCATAAGATTTTCCTGGCAAAACAAGTGCATAAGTAGCAGCTGATATTTCTTTGTGGTCAATAGTTATTTGCCCCAACAATTGGACAATGATGTTTTCCACAGGACAACTGACTGCAGTAACACTACTTACTAGGTGTTATGAGACATAAGTCCATGATACAGCTGACAAGGAAATTTCATTTCACTGATCAAACTTAATTTTGATGATGAGTGCTGCCTTATTTACATAAAAGACTGTAAGTCGTACCCTCTTGGTTTCAATTTGTAGTATGAAGAACCCATAAATTATAAAATTAATGACGTGAGGATTATACAAGAAAGTTGGTAGTAGAACAGTTTAACTACAAACTAAAACTCCAGCTGTTTAGGACTTATTAGGTTACAAAACACTAATGAATATGTATATATAAAAGGGATCGATACACAATCTTTGCCATGGAAATGCAATCAGTTCCGTAGATGTCTGTAGTATAGGATATAGAGAAAAACAATCTGACCAAATTGTAGTGACCGATACCCAAAACATAGTATGAGTAACCAGAAAGATGAAATAAAAACCATGTAATCAAGTCAAAGCAACTTCAAAACAGTCCATATCAGCCTAGTCACCTGAGGAACTTTCCAAGCTGCCCAAGTTTCCATCACCATGCAGCTTGATAGAAAGCTCTTTGCCATGAAAATCTGAAACATCTATCTGCATTG
Source organism: Hyparrhenia diplandra (assembly GCA_015847255.1). NCBI lineage: Eukaryota > Viridiplantae > Streptophyta > Magnoliopsida > Poales > Poaceae > Hyparrhenia > Hyparrhenia diplandra. The sequence goes on from JADLZK010009816.1 coordinate 104,416, forward strand.
TCACCAAAAAAACAAACACTAAAATATCAAACAGCCAAGGTTGCAGCGCATTATAAGAACACTACTAGGGTGCAAAAGATAGATGTTACCTGGTCTTTAGGCAACTGGATTAACCAAAACTCTGTCGATTCTGTTGGTGATATGTCAAGCATTGCTTCTTCTTTGACCTCCTCAAAAGCCGGCCCAGGCTCATAGCTACAGCAGTTCACACAAAGTTCAGACGCCAGAGAACACAGCGCACAAGTAGACAAGGTGCACTGTCAAAAGTATACTGTAACTCAATTTGTGTCAAGCAGGCTAGCTGAACTTGTTAAGCTTATGATAGGAAGAAGATATGCACAAGTGGTACTCCTATTCACATTGAACTAAATTGGCAGGAAAAAGCACTAGTAAAATACAGAGAAAACAATGAATTGGAAATACACTGCCATCTATGAGCACCCAAGTTCATTCAGAATACTCGAGGCGTCCCCATTCACACCAATCATACCACCGCAATAACAAACAAAGGGATGTCGATATCATACCGGGCGCTTGCTGCCGGCTTCACCATATCTAACACGAGTCAAGGCTCCTAGGCGCAGTTGACGAGGTTGAGCTAACCCCCAGATATATACAATTTGAGGAAATTAATAACTGCAACCACCGCCTCAGTGGATTGATCTCGCGCACTGAAGAACGCCAACCTGACCGAACCAGTGATGGATGATTAGATTAGCAGAGAACCAAGAATCAAAGGAAATTGGAACCCGATCGAATGAAAATGACTTGGTTCTTGGTTGCTCCCAATCATTCATAGCAGAAGATAAAAGTTCCTGCAACAGTGAATGGAGTGCAAGAACCGCGCGGACGCGTAGTAGTACCTGAGGGGGAGAAGGAGAGAGAGGCGCCCACTCGACGAGAGGAGGAGGAGGCTTGTCAGTCGACGGGGCGGGGGGGCGGCTTAGCGGTGCGTGCGGCCGCCGGCGCCGGTGGTGGAGCGAGGCGCGGGCGGAACGGCAGAGGAGCGAGCGAGCGGTGGGAAACCCTAATCTGGGCTTTTGGGCTTCGGTTGCCCCCATTATGTCGTCTCTCTATGGGCCGGGCAACAAGGTCAGGCCCACTGGCTGTGCCGTCGGCCTCGTCCGCTCCTATTGTTGACGAAGCCCATATAGGCCATAACGAACCACCACGCCGCACGTGTCTGTCAACCCCGGGTCAAGTTCGAGTTCGGTCGGTCTCTTCTCCGCTCTGTCTGCTCGTGTGCTTTAAGGTTCGTCCGGTCATACACGCGCCGCGTGGCACCACAGACTTCTTCCAACGGCGTCGACGGTCGCGTTCTCGTCCGCGCGTGCCTCGTGCGGCGCTGCCAACAAGTGCCAACGAAGGAGATAATACTGCATCCTCTATGACCAAGGGTATGTGCATGTTCTTTTTCACTTTTTAGTGCACACTCCATTCTTTTTTGGTAGATGTTAGGTTGCCTTCTCTCCCCTATAGCTGCAATGTAAAACCTATCAAAAATTAGAATGTACTTATGATGCACTGGTCATCTGTTAATTCTGCTCTTGCACACAATTTCGAAGCCGGTATCATGCATGCATCTAACTACAGTTGCTCTGCCGTCAGGTACACTTCTATTGGCAGCATATACACAACACCGTTCCAAACAAGCTTCTGCGTGATGGATCCGGCGGGTATAGCTAGGCCGACATACACACGCTGTCAGATGGGAGTCTTGAAAGAGCTGGTAGATCAGCCAAGAAGGCTGCGAAGAAAGATGCTTCAGTTAACGGCAGGAACAGCCATGAACCACGGCAAAGGAGTAAGCTGTATAGAAGCAGCCACTGCGAAAACTGTGTTGGTTTTCATCTTTACTGTGAAGAAAAGTGTTTCGTGTGAAAAATGCCAGTGATATATGTGCATTGGTGCCCCCACAGAGATGGTATGGAAACCAATATGCAAGGTAACAGATATTCCTAGAAGTTACGTGTCGATGTATTGGTAAGACCACCAACTCACTATTTCTTTACTCGATGATGAGATGTGTGACCAACATTTTTTTTTTTTTTTTTTTTTTTTTTTTGTGTGTGTGTGTGTGGGGGGGATAAATAGAGTGAGGAATAGCTTCTTCGAATTTGGTTCCTCCTCTGTTCTTACTTTAAGTGAAAAAAAAAGTAGGTGCTCTGGCCTGTCATCATCGTCATTATGGTAGAAAAACCTCTTCACCCTCCAACAAAAAAAGAAAAAGAAAAAAACTCTTCACAACTCACAATAGTGGTGGATGGCGTGGACACTTTTAGGAGAACTACTCCAATATGTTTTCTTTTAAGAGAACTATTTTTGTTCGAAGTCAAAGGACACGGTTATCACGTGACGGGGCGCTCATGCTTCTTCCTCCTCACAACGACCCTTCCTCCCTAACCCCGCCTTTTCACCTACACTCTCGACCGGTGTCCTCACCTCACCGACGCAATGCCCACCTCCCACCCTTTGACCCTGCCCTCCTCCTCGTCCTTGGCCCCGTCACTGCTCACCGCCCAGTCGCGGCGGGTAGGGTCTCATCGATGGCCTCCTCCTTCCCCCCTCTCGGCATAGCTCTGCCATGGCCATGGGCATCCTTGCTCCAACCTAGTCTGACTGCCACCATCATCGCTAGGACCCTAACATCGTCTTCCCAGTGTCCCCACGGCTTGGTCGCCCTACCTTCCCTGAACCCTCTTCTAAGCCCAACAGAGATGGAGAAGGAAGAGAGAGAGAGAGAGAGAGAGAGAGAGAGAGAGAGAGACGAGCTTGTCATCTTTGACGCTAGCGACTTCCTCGCAGGAAGGTGTCTTCCTCTTCCTTATCCTCGTCCTATGGTGTTTCTCTCCAACAAGTTCGAGAGGTCTTTATGTCCTTTTGCAACGAGTGACTTGTCTTTAAAAGAACAGTCACGCTGGCGCTAGGACATCCTATCGTCCTAGGCCCATCGGACGCTTGAAAGTAGGGCCCACGAATGAAGCCGCGAGCGCGCGTAGCGAACCAACCTCTACAAAATTTGCCTGCCTCCGGCCACTTCCCGTTCGTGAGCAATAAACCAGGAGAATGCGCGGCCAGCCGCTACGCCTTTTGCAGAACGAAGAGCCCCACTAAACACAACGAAGAGCCCGCTAACAAAACGAAGAACCCCACTAACACAAATTCGCACGTCCCATCGTCCCCAGCTGAAACACCGTAAACGTATTATTGCAACAAACATCAAACATCTGTTGCAACAATTGGTTGAAAATAGTTGAACCACCATGAATATATGTATTGCAACATTGAAGAACATGCACTACAACAACATTGAATAAGCTACTGCAACAACATGGTATAAGCTAATGCAACATTAGCTTGCGAGAGAACTGAAACAACATCTCAAAAATAGTATTGAAACAAATGTTAAAAATAGTTGCAACATCTACAAAGAACCATTGCGACAACGTGAGGGATCTGAACCCTAAGATCTCGCCCCTACTGCAACATCAATTGAAACTTACTACAACAACTAGAGAACACCATTGAAACACTTGGGATTAGATCCAGATCCAAAGGAGTAGAGGGGGGGGGGGAAGAAGCGAGCTCGTAGATCTTGTTGTGGATGAAGAGGAGCAAGGCCCATGCGTCGCGTCCATCCTTCGATCGCGGCTGGGGCCGGGGCACCTCTCGCCCCTAGGAATCGTAGGCACCGGGCGCCCTCCTCGTGGCGGCCTAGCACGGCGGCGAAAGAGGCGCAATGTGGTGTCGCCTAGGCGCCTGGCAGGGGCGAGGCGCATGATGGCGTCGCGCGCATCGCCGAGGCGCCCTTCACGCGCATCGAGGAGGGCCATGTTGGTCCGGGCCAAGGCTAGGGGTGCTCCACCGCCTCGGCGTGGAGGAGAGGGGAGGAAGAAAGGGAGGAACGAGATTCTCTCGTGGGCCCGCTGAGCGCACAGAGGACCGCGCATGCAAGCGGGCGGAGCAGCCGAGAAAACGAGGAAGAAGGGAAAGGAGTAGAGAGGTGAGAAGGGAAAGGAGTAGAGTACTTCCTCCAGAAAAAAAAAAAGACTTTTTCACTTTCCGAGAAATCTCTATCGGCAATTATATATTAAAATATATAAATAATTATGTTAAGTAATTAGTATCATCGGAAAGATCTTTAAGTCTAATTTTTTAATAAATTTATTTAGAGACATAAATGTTACACATATTTTGTACAAATTAAATCGAATCGAATCTAATCTGTGGCATAAAAATCTAAAACGTCCTTTTCTTGGGACTGAGGGTGTAGAGCACATGCGACATGAGCCCGTAGATTAGGATTAGTTAGGACGACCTAACTATAGCATTACCGTTAAAAAACATAGAAAATTTGAGAAAAAAGGGTTCATACTCTTCTCGGTGGTCCCACTCCACCACGTCAGGACAACACCAGCCGCGGCCTGCACTCGTCACAGAGCCCGGGGCTACTCCGACGACACCTTTCCACCACGTCAGCGCCACGGCATGTCCACGGCGCTGGGAGTATATCCGACGCAATAATAAACAGACAGTAATAAATTCCCGGGAAGGCGAGAAAAAGATCCGAAACGGACGGGGCAGTCTATCCACGCAGGCGGCGGCGGGCAGAGCAGCCGTCCTCCCACTAGCTCTCCCTTCAACTAGCCAGCCGATCCCGGTCTCGCGTTTGTCCCCGCGGCCCCGCTCCCCTCTCCTCTCCCAAGCAAAAGCACAGCCGAGTCGACTCATCCACGCACCACGCACGCCTCCCACCATTCCTCAACCGCCTCGGCCTCGCTCCCGCCTCGCCGGAGCAGGAGCGGAGGATGGAGATCGACGAGGCGGTGCGCGGGTGCAGCGACCGCCGCCTGCGCACCAAGTACGGCAACGCCGTCTACGTCGTCCAGCGGGCCTTCGCGCTCTACCCGTAAGCTTCCCTCCCCCTTCTTCTTCTTCACATCCTGAGACGGGGCGCGCGCGGGATTGGATTGGACTGGGTTAGGTTAGTGGCGCCGGCCGGCGGAGGTGTGCTGGTTCCGCGATGATCCAGTGGGGAGGGAGGGAGGGAGGGAGCTCGAGATTCACGGTGCGGGAGGCGCGCGCTTGCCGCGCGTCCGTGCGATCGGGTCCGGTTCTGGCTGCCCGCGCGCCGGTGTTGAGCTTGCGCTGCTCCGTGGTTTGGATTAGTGTGCCGGCCGGTTGATCCGGCGGAGGGATAGGCGTGGGTTCGGATTTGGGGGGGAGGCGGCGGCGGCGGATGGTCGGCCACAGGCGGGAACACCGACTTGACGCGTACTCATGGAGTAGATCTCAAACTGACTGGAGCTGCAGCCGTTGGGTTCCAACGCGCAGCCTGTCTCTGTCACTGTTTGTCTGCTTATGCCCCCCTGGAGGTTGCTTAATCCGTTGCACAATGTCTGCCTGCTTGCTTACCAGACATCTACTGGGGACTGGGGTGCTAGCTGATAATAGTAAACAATAATTGGCTGTTTGGCTTTGGTCATAAACTTCTAGGTCGCTAGTTCAGGTTGGCGGGATCCGGAATCAGCAGAATGTAGGTACATTGCTTTTCTTGCAGTTCAGTCAGGTTGTTCTGACTGTTCTTAGGCCACTTCTGATGATCAAAGTGTTTAGAAATTGTTTTAGAGGGCATTATGCTCTTAACAGTTTTGTATGTAGTTACCACTTAAGTTGATAATAAGAGGAACAATAATCAGCTCCACATGCACCCTTAGGGGTTATATATATACCCATGATGCACGTCTATGATGTAATCTTAACCTGAAGCTGTTATTCTTGTGTACAGTGTTCTTAAAATATCGCTTCTAATTGGATCTAAGCTATCTATGGTTAATCAATTCCATGTTTCATTCTGTTCTTGAAATGTTAATCAACACGGTACAAGTTAGATGTGCTTGAAATGTTGCCATAATTTTTCAAACTGTACTTTGTAGTTTTTTCCCCTCACAAAGAGGATTCATGTTGCTGATGAATGCCAGGACCAGAGGATATTCCTATCATTGCTGTCTAACCTCATTTGTTTCACTTTACAGGTTTGAGGAAGTTGCCTTCAGCTTTAATGGTGGGAAGGATTCAACTGTAAATATCTTTATGTTCTCTTTTTTTCATCATGTTATTGTATGATCAGTGTCGATTGATATATATGTAAGTTTGACACGATGCCCATGTTATGTATTGATAGGTGCTCCTGCATTTAATTAGAGCTGGTTACTATCTTTACAAGAAGGACTCTGGTGATGTAGCCCAAATGGATGCTGTTAAAAACTGTCCGCTGCGTACCATCTATTTCGAAAGCCCGTGTGCTTTCCCTGAAATCAACTCATTCACTTATGAGACTGTCTCAACGTAAGAGCTGGCTAAGATATGTCTAATTTTACCCTTAGTTCATCAGCTATTTGACAAGCCAAATTGAATGTTATCCATTCTATTCTTTCTCCACACTCTACAGTTATGGGTTACCTCTGGAAACCATCCATTCAGATTTTAAGTCTGGTCTAGAAGGCCTTCTGAAGGAGAAGCCCACCAAAGCAATTTTCATTGGCACAAGAATTGGTGATCCAAATGCGGTGATTTTCTTTTGCCATTGCTCATTTGTTGTTAACAACCACTTGCACCTATTGTACACAATGATTATGCCCATGGTGTTCCCAGTTCCTTACAGCTTTGGTATCTCACTTAGCTTTGAGTAAACACAATTTTGAAATGATAGGTTGGTCAAGAACAGTTTTCTCCTAGTTCACCTGGCTGGCCTCCTTTTATGAGGGTGAATCCGATCTTGGATTGGTCGTACAGGTTTTCTCCTGACCATGTAACAAATCAAGCATTACCTTTTCTAGTATGCTTGTTCAGATGCTAAGGAGCATTATTTTCTGTGCCAGGGATGTTTGGTCTTTTCTATTAACATGTAAGGTCAAATACTGCAGTCTTTATGATCAAGGGTAGGTTCTTATTTATGTTCAATACTTCCTATTTCTAGCTGTCTGTTTGCATACCTTGTATAGCTAAAAATGTAAAAAAAAAACCCTCCCCCTTCTTTGTTAGAATGAGTATTTTTGTTACCTTGTACACTTGTTTTCAGCTCATTTTGTGAATCCCCACTGCAGAAGTACTCTGGTCTTTGATATTAACTTTGCAGTATAACTTACATCTTTCATCTACACTGATTTTAGGTACACTTCCATTGGGAGCATATATGATACTGTTCCAAATGCACTTCTTAGTGATTCATCAGCTGAGAAAAATTTTAGACCAGCGTACATGCTAACAGATGGAAGGCTTGAAAGAGCTGGTAGAACAAAAAAGACTAATCCTAAAGTTGAAATGAATTCTGTTGCAAGCAATGGCATGATCAATTCTGAGGGAGGACAGATGATCTCATGTGCAGCATCAATCATTGTAGTCAGTGATGAAATTTTGTGAGTGATCCCTTCCTAGTTATCACATTTGATGTAATTCTGTTATGCTTCAGGTTCTTACGCTTGTAGTAGTTGATGATAGTAATGGAACCCATGATCTTTTTCTTTTTCTTTTTCTTTACTTGGAATTTGTGCCCCAATCCTTCAAATTCTTTCATCTTTGGTTTTGCTTTTTGGATGGATGATTGAATTATATAGAGTGATAATCTGAACACTTCAGAGAGATAAGAGAAGTGTAGCCAGGCATTCCAAATTAGAGATATACATTGCTAATCAGTTTATTTAATAATGCCATACACTTAATGTTGCTATGCTATTTCATAATTTTTTCATGTTTCCTGAAAAATTTTTTTTTTTTAAAAAAAAAAATCTGATGGATAACTATACCTCAATGTCTTTGTGTAAATTTTCTCCTTATTAACCTTTATTTTTAACATATAGGCCATACCTATCCATTTTGATTCTTCAGGTTTGGTACAACTGAGGATAACTTAGGAGCAGCCTTGTGCAAGAAGCTTCATGCAATTGGCTGGCGGGTTTCTCATGTAGCAGTTGTTCGCAATGAGGTAAATATAGTTCACTTATTGAAACACTCCCTCCGGTTTCTCATGTAGCAGTTGTTCGCAATGAGGTAAATATAGTTCACTTATTGAAACACTCCCTCCGGTCCCTTATAGAAGGCGCACCAACAAAATTGCCAAGTCCGTTATAGAAGGCATTCCTTAAAATACCGGGTCGCATTAACAAAGTTAACCAAAAAACAAGGCGCAAGCAGTAATTATATGTATACAGAGAGGTGTGCCGTTGCATGCATGCGTTGTGTGCACTAGTAGTAGGACTTTTTTTTTGCATACATGTTTATTCAGCGCGTTCATTTTTGAGGTTTGGTTCAACAACCGCATGCATGTCCACATGCAGAAGTCGGCCAAGAGGAGCACTGCACCCTGCGAAAATTAAATGCATGCCTTTGTATTCTAACTTTTATTGGTATGCTGTACGCCTTCTAAAAGGGACTGGAGGGAGTAATACTATGGCTCTGGACTCCTTTGGGACGCCGGAAATTTTCATGTTTCCTGAGTTTTTTCCTAGAAAATGAACTAACTCGCCAACGCGCTCACAGTACAATGGCCTGTAGCGGAGGCCACCCGCCCGGGTTCGATTCCCACTCTTGGGATCAGCCGGGTGTGGCATGGGATTTTTCCTTGATGGAACTGAGCAGCGTGTATGGGTAGTGTGTGCATGTGTGCTTGGTAGACGCGTGTTCCAAGATCTCTTGGGCAGTCTCACCTGTATTTGAGCGTGCGGTCGGTATCGGTGTCCTATACAAATCTTACATGATATGCTAGTGCTCCTGGAGGTATTAAAAAAATTGATTCTTGGGAAATTCCTGGACAATTCTGGTGAAATTCCTGCCCTCCAAAGGACGCCGAAATCTGTGTCCCAGCTCACATTGCCTTAATACATTGCTACGTTTTGGTCTAAAATATTCTTATTAGCTGCCACTGCCTTGTCATTCTTTCTCAGATAGTACTGGCATGTAATCTAACAGAATGGATCTGTGTGGCCTTGCAGATTGATTCTGTTGCTGAAGAAGTTGAACGTTGTAAATCTACTGAGGACATGGTTAGTGCCTATAGGCTATTAATTGAATAAAATTTTCAAGCTAGTTGTAACGAAATTCATGTTATATTTTAAGGTGTTTATTTTTGGTGGACTTGGGCCGCTACATTCAGACGTTTCTTTGGCTGGTGTTGCGAAAGCATTTGGAGTTCGTCTGGTGCGTCCAATAACGTTTTCTTGCCGCAAAAATGGATTTTTGTGGTATTTCTTCGTTTATGATCTTTTCTATATATATATAAATTCTTGCTATTATAATATTGTGTGGTGTATTTTCTGCATTTTTTACTCTACAACGAAAAAAAAATTGTGCATTGACCTATAGAGCTGCACTATTGTCACAAGAAAAACATGTGGCTGCATTGTGAAATGTAGGATCCTCTCAATTGCATAACTATGAATTTTGTTGTATATCAAATGGTTGTTTCATTATTTAAATTGACAACATGTCATTTCCTAGTATCAACTTATCTTTGCTTTGCATTAGCATAGGCTCCTGATGAAGAGTTTGAGGATTATCTTAGTCAACTCATGGGAAATAATTACACTGGTGATCGAAATGAGGTAATCTGACCTTCATGTATTAAACTTCTTGAATGTAATTTGGCTTGTGGCTGCATGTGCTTATTCTAGTGAAGTGCACTCTTTTACAACTTACTTTTTTTTTTTTTTTTCTATTTCCTTCCCAGATGGCACTGTTGCCAGAAGGTATTACTGAATTACTGCATCACAAAACGCTACCATTACCATTGGTATGTTCTGTAGTTTGGTACATTTATGTCTTTTCTGAACTCTGAAACTATGCATGCGAGAATGTAAAGTCTGGCATTGAACCAGCAGCTGATAAGAAAATGCATACAGATATTTTTATAGTTTTCTCACCATGTTTATTTTTAAAGATTGTAGTCAATTTCATATGTGTTTGTCTTATTGATAATTTTTCCTTACGCAGATCAAATGCAGAAATGTCATTGCTCTCGCTGCAACCAATATGGATGAACTAGACACCGAGTGGGATTGTCTTCTACATACTCAGGAGAGTGGTTTAACGCCAGCAAAACCTTTTGTGTCAAAGCATCTCAGCACTACACTTTCAGATGTATGTCTCCCTGCCATAATGGATGTCATTTGTCTCAAACCCTATCCTTGGCGACACATACAAATTTTCTTGGCAATGATTGCTTCAGATTGAGCAATTAAACCTGTTTAGTCCATACTGGCCATTAAATTAATTTTCTTTTTAAATCTAAAGTAGAAAATCCATATGTCCTCAATAGTCACGATTTTGTTTGACCATTATGTTTATGCCTGGAATGCCGGAACCTATTCGTTCTGCCAAACTATACTCCAAACTGGGAAAATGAGTATACCTATGATTCCAGATGGTACCTTGAGGTTTATAACAGAATACTGTATACTTGGATAAATATCAAGAGTCGTGATTTTGTCCTTGATGGCTTCACTTCTAGAGGTATATTATTATTAATCCATTAGTGGTCTAATGTGAACTTATCTGCTGCATGCTTTCTTCAGGTTCAAATTGCTCCAGTCCTTGCAAAATTGTGCTTAGAGTTTTCTGATGTTTACATAGGTATGATGCCTGAGGGGATCTCGAATCCCCTTATTTTTGTGTAGCTTATGTGCCCTTGTGACCTGCTTGATTACACTTGGTGATATATTTTGTGCAGGGTGTCATCGAATATCAAGAACTGGGCCTTTGGTTGTGAATCTTACCGGAAAGGTAGATGATGAATTCTCTGGACAGTTCAGATGACTACTTTAATCCCACAAATGATCATAAATACTTTTCCCTCTGTACTTTCTATACAATGTTAGAACAGAAAACTGAAGGAAAAGTTATACTCAGATATTAAAATAATGAAATTATACTCAAATATCGCATAAATACTTAGTGTGTACTACTAGTTATTAGCTTGTCTTAAATTCAGATATTAAAATACAGAGGCAGTAGTATATTTGCAATTGCATTTATTCCCTCCGTTCCAAATTATAATTCGTTTGACTTTTTTAACCCTCAAGTTTGACCACTCGTCTTATTCAAAAAATTTGTGCAAACATAGTCAAATTTAAGTCATTCTTAAGGATCTTTGGTTAATAAAGCATGCCACAACAAAACTTATGATATTTTGAACAAATTTTTGAATAAGACAAGTGGTCAAACTTAAGTTTGAAAAAGTCAAACGAACTACAATTTGGAACGGATTTAGTATTCAAGAAGGATTTCAGCTAATGCACTGAGCACTCTAAGCAGTTACACTTTTTTCTTGAACGCAAAACTATGTGAGCTAAGGAAATATAGGCATGAATGATAACACGGAAGTATTTTCTCTCTCATAGCTCAAGTAGGAACAGTGACTATTCTATTATCATTTTCTAGTTCATGCAGACACAATTTTTCTTCATAAATAATATGTTTATCGTAATTTCAGGATAACCAGAGGGTAGATGCTGCTGCCGAGAAGCTGACAAGCAGTTTTGAAGGACAATTTTCCCAAGTTGACAGTTGCAAATAAGCTGTCAGAAGTACACACCTCCCTATTTTTGCCAAATTCTTTCCGCCTGAAGCTCTGAGATTGTGCAGGACTAATGATGGTGCTCAACTGCTCTAAACCGACGACCAAAATAAACCACTGAGCTGGTACTACTCTGAAGCTACAAATATTATTTAGGGAACATAGGAATTTTGTACTAGGAATTGGTAACTGGCTGGGTTCTAGCATATTGTAGCTTTGGGAAGCTAATATTTTGACTGGGGTTAAGAGCCCATAATTATACATTCCAAATCAGTTCAATTATACTATAATTTATAGCGTAACTTTACTGCTCGATCTTGATGTCTTCAGTTGTTTGACCTTTTGCTACTCGTGGCAGTGCTTACCAATGCAAACATTGATGCTGAAAATTTGTGTGGTTTTATTTTTCCTGGGAGTGTCATTGTGTAAGATGTTGCGATAGGTGATGCAAATGCATGCCCGAGGGGCCCATCTCCTTGCCCCTAGATTAATTAGCCAGCAGAGTCAGCAGTGTTGCTCCCATCACTTTGCGGTAAATCGAACATTTTAACTTGAGCGGGCTACTTCGACTGTTCTAAGGAATATACTTAGCAAATCTTCAGTTAAGTCTCTAAATTTGACTTGACTATACATTTTTTTAGGAAAAAAACATATACTACACATGTATTACTATCTACAATAACAAATATACCCAAAAAAAAAATAGGGCCTGGCGCGATACCCAACTAAGATTCACCTCCATTCAAAAATACATAAGCGATGTTTTATATGTTATTTAATAAAATCTAAACTTTACATATGTACCAAGACTATGCTTCTTCTATGGAGATGGTGGAGTGTGCTCAACAAATTTAATCAAGGAGAAGCGGGACGATCTGCTGATGAAGTGGCCGCTGATGTTTTGAACCTGTTCGACGATCTCAGTGCTGAGGAGAGGTGGCGGCCGATGCGCTGTGAGGCGGCATAGAAAAGATGGAGTGCTCCACCACAAGACCTGCTGAAAGTGCGACACTTTATCGGATTTATTTCGGGATATTTTGCAGATGGTCTGTCCATCCCATAGGTAGGGTTTGCGACGCGTGTGGCGTAATCTCAAAAAAAAAAAAAAGCTGAAGATCAATGCAGATGGTTTCATTGATGGTGAAGAAGCGGGGTCTTGATCATGATGGTGAAGCAGTCTTGCCGAGGTTTGGACGTCTTCTTGCAGCACTAGATGCTCTCACCGTTGAGGCAACAGCTTGTCAATAGGCTCTACAAAGAGTGCCGTAAAAAAAAATAGGCTCTACAAAGAGGCTAGAAACCTTGGAAATTCTCGTATCCAAGTGGAAGTAGACTCCTCTGTCCTGCAACATGCTTTACAATCAACTTCTATGGATCTAGCGCCCGTGAAATGATGATTGTTGGGGAGGTAACCCTTGCAGGGACCCCTGGCAGCCCCTGGGCCTTAACATGAGTCTTGGAGACCGCGCCGCTCCCCTATGCACTCACCCTCTGGAGGACTTGCACCAAGAGCGGCGGGAACAACAACTGGAAAAGCCTCGCGTCGCGAGGTCCAAACCAGACTCGATGTGGTCAACTAATTCTGTAATCTCAGGTACAACAGGGCGTAGGGACGACCAAGGGAGACCCTTGCATCGGCGAGGCCAAGTGGAGGCCTGGAGGGGGGCCTCGCAAGGCACGAAGCTCGGAGGGTCGACACTCACTCAGCTCGGAGCGGCGGCGGCGCCAGGAGCGGACAAAGATTAGGGCACACCGAGCCCCCTATGTTCTTTTACCATGTTGCCCCTGCAATGTGAATAACTGAAAGGGCCCCTGATAAGCTTGAGTTGTCAATGAGAGGGGAGGATGTCGCTCGTTGTAAAAGAGTCACCGACCGTTCGACTGCCTATAAATATGAGTAGGCGATACGTAGCCGGGGTCGGTTGGTGGCTGAATTAATGGTCATTTAATCGAAGTTTTTCGCTGCGCTACATTCGCGAGTTTGTCTCACGATAATGCTAATCGACCTTCACCCGCTCTAACCCTCGGCAACCCCAACAAGGGTGTGGAGTGAAGACCGATCTTCAGTCCCATTGCTCTCTACTCCGTGTGGTAAGCCCTCGCCCCCTTTCCCGTGACCCCGGTTAAAAGGTGGGGCAGGTGTGAACCCCATAATGATCGGAGATTGTCGCTTCCTGTTGTGTGAACACTTTGTTGTAGTGATATTATTTTTTGTCCGTAGAGCTTGTAACTCATTGCACATGGTTTAATATAGTTTACAAGGAGTTGGGACCCGCTGACCTCTATATTTGAGTTCCACCCCTCCCAGAATTTTGTACAAATTCCTATTGCTCGTGATTTAGTCAAAACCCATGCTTTCAGTAAAAAGGCCATAGAGCTAAAGTTTCTATAAAAAAATTACATATGTTGAGAAAAGGTAGTCAAATTAGCTATGAGTATATTTGTAGTGTATAAAACAATTATAACCAATTTCATATTTAAAATGCTTGTACTTTGGATTTGTAACACCAAATGATACATTTTGGGAAATTTTCAAAAATGTCCTGTGTTCTCTTTGCAAAAGAAGGTCCTATTCTTTTGAAAGAAAAAAAAGAAGGTCCTGTTCTACCGCTATTAGTAGAGAATTAAACGCAGTCCCAAATGAAAAAAAACGCAACCAAACCAACGGGTGTGTTTCTCTTTGCAAAAGAAGGTCCTATTCTACCGCTATTAGTGGAGAATAAACGCAGGTCCCAAATGAAAAAATGCAACCAAACCAACGGCTCAAAAACTCGTCGAACAGAACAAAGGAGCGCCTCCGCTCGCACGGGCCGCACCGGCTAGCCCACAAAACTCGAAAACTAGCCGAGCGAGAGCGGTCGTCTCAATTCAAAATCCCGCCCACTCTCTCTCACCCCCCATCTTCCTCCCCCATTTCTCCCACAGGCTTCGGCCTCCCGAATCTCAAACCCTAACCTCACCGCCGACGAGAGGGGAGCCCCGCCTCCGCCTCCTGCTTCTCTGCTATGAATAACTTCCATGTCTACGAGGCCATCGGCCGCGGCAAGCACTCGGTAAATCTCCGCACTTCCTTCCCCCCCGCTCCGGATGGTTTCAGTTCCGCTTTTCCCCCTCTCCCGCCCTGGATCCGCGGGGATCGGGGCGGCCCGGGATCCAGCGCGACCGATTCGTTTTTTTTTTTTCTTCTCTGGTTTGTTGTGTGATTTGGTGCTGGTGCTTGTGTGGAGCGAAGACGGTGTATAAAGGGCGGAAGAAGAAGACCATCGAGTACTTCGCTGTTAAGAGCGTCGACAAGTCGCAGCGCTCCAAGGTCCTCAACGAGGTGAGCCTCTCCTTCCCGCGTGCATCGTGAATCACCGTGGTTGACTCGCTACATCTTTGGTTTCTGTGGTCGTAGGCTGTTAATTTTTCTCGAGGACTTGATGTATTCTATTCAGCTATAAGGATCGGTTAGATGTTGTTATCTATGCAGAAATATATTTGGCAGGGCTTACGAAACCTTAAATTGCTGAGAATTAGGCTTGTGGATTTTATATTTCCAGTGGCTAATTACTGATAAAATGCCCATCGAGACATGTTACAGTTATACAGTTTGCGTTTGGTTATGATGCTGTGTTGTGTGGTATTGAGCATAACTGTTTCTTTCTTATAAAGAAGAATACCTTTTGTGCCACCTGTTTTGCTCGGTACGCCTCGATCTTAACAGTGAATGTTAAGAATGTTATAAGATGTTGCTGTCTAGGAGATCAATTTGCCATGCTTTAGTTTTAGATCGAGAACTCATTTCTGGGAGCATGATTGTACAACTATTGGCATGCGTGTACTTGTTTAGCTGTCTAGTTCTGTTCCTTCATACTAATTTTGCTTTTGAACTTATCTTTGCAGGTTCGGATGCTCCATTCCTTAGACCATGCCAATGTCCTGAAATTTTACTCTTGGTAAGGTTCTTGGGTGTTTGAGTTCTCCTAGATTCAGCTTCTCTGATTGTGCAATATGACAACGATTTCTAGTTTGGTAATAGGTTGATGCCCTTTTTCCTCTATGGCTCTATATAGTGTGACCAGTCCAGTACATAGCATACTTATATTGCACTTTTCTTCCCCAGGTATGAGACATCCGCACATTTCTGGTTAGTGTTGGAGTATTGCGTTGGTGGAGACCTGAAGGGCTTGCTTGAACAGGTTTCTTGCTTGTCAATTTAGTTACTGCATGCAATTTTCTCTAGCTCTAAAAAGATATACCATGTCATGTATTTATATGGTTAAGAAATTGTAACCAATCTGTTTAAGTTAGCAAGTACTGACCATATACATCAATGCAGAAAAAAATACAATATTATTGGTTTGCACTTTCTACTTGTAATTGCCTAATTGAGTACTTCAAAAATAATAGTAACTAAGGTGAAATGTTGAAATTAAGAGCTAAAATTATAGTACACTTTGTTCTATGTATGTGCTTTTCTAATTATTTTCTCGTACCTATGTTGGCAACAACCACCTTGTGAGTACATATATGGAACTTGTATCCCATGTTACTTAGTTGTTACCCTATTTTTGCTGTTTTGCCTTTATGTACTGTTTCTTCATCATCGATTATGCTTCCATGCAGGATAAGAAGCTTCCTGAAAATTCTATACATGACCTGGCTTACGATCTCGTCAAAGCTCTTCAGTGAAGTTCTTTTGCAACCCTTCTATCATGATTTATATTTTCATAATAACCGATGAGGTTTGATTTACTGGGAACATTTGGGTAGGTTCTTGCATTCTCAAGGAATTATATATTGTGATCTGAAGCCATCAAACATTCTGCTTGATGAATCTGGATGCATGAAGGTACTTACTGAACCACAGCAAAATTACCACTCCAATATCAAAGCAGGGCATAATAATTCAAAATCTACACTATTTTTATTTTGCTTTGTTGTACCAGCTGTGTGATTTTGGATTAGCAAGGCGCTTAAAAGACATTGAGAAAACCAATCCTGGAGATGTAAGCTTTCATTTTCTTTTAGTACAGAGTTTCTTTTCCTCATGTTTTCATATCCATTTGAATTATATCCCTATCCTTAATTTCTACTGTATTATAGGTGCCACAACCCATGAGGGGAACACCATGCTATATGGCTCCTGAGTTATTTCGAGAGGGAGGAGTCCACTCGTATGCTTCTGATTTCTGGGCACTTGGATGTGTTTTGTATGAATGCTATACAGGAAGGCCCCCTTTTGTAGGCAGAGAATTTACACAGTTGGTCAAATCTATAATTTCGGATCCTACACCACCTTTACCTGATAATCCATCAAGGTCCTTCCAAAATCTGATTGATTGCTTACTGATGAAAGATCCGGCAGAAAGATTACAGTGGTCTGAATTGTGTGAACACAACTTCTGGAGAACAAGTATCCCGATGATTTCTTTACCTTCTCAGCCTGCTTTCGACAGCATGATTGAACTTTCTACTACACCATATCTAGCTGAGAGAAACGGTGACAAACCTTCCAGACAGTTGACACCACCCAAGCACCGTGAATATAGTGGCCTTAGGAAGAAGGATGAAAATTCTACAAAGGCATCCATGACACCTGTTAAAAATGTGCAAAGTGGCAAGAAAAATAGTGCAAAACCAAAAGCTGAGGGTTTCAAAGGTGTAAATATCCTCAGAATGTCTCGTCTTGCTAAATTAAATTTGCGAAGGGAAAGGGATAAGGAGAACTACAGGCGTCCTCCCACAGAAACAACTGAGAATGAGACTGAAGTTAATATAGAAAATAATGACATGGAACTTGATTTTGGTGAAAATCCAGAGGGTGATGTACCTGATGACACTGATGGGTCGGATAATCCTGGATCTGCTGGAAATGGAAAGCCTCAAAGCACTGATGCTAATGAAGAGAATTGTATGGCAAATCAGGTTGACATGCTTACAGATGAGGGGTCAGTTAAGCCTGATATCATGGTGAAAACTGAGCAGAATTCTTGTTCAGATAATCTAGATGTGGCAGCTACACCACCTAGTAGCATGCGAAAAGCACAGCGTGCAAAGGTAACTCCATGTCCTACAGCTGGTTCTGAGCCAACTAACATCTTTGAAGCATTCTGGCATCCAACAGATCTTGCAGTTAAACCAGTTATGCCTAGTAGGAAAGCAGATAAAGCTGTGGACACAGCCCCCACACTGCCTTTTGAAGCTCTTACAGCAAGTGATTATGTTAAGTTACCACAGGAACAGATGAATGCATTCAACAGTCAGATACTTCAGAGTTTGAGTGGAACTTATCAGGTTTCAGAAAAACAAAATACTATCAGATACCTGGAGATGTTAAGCATGAACTCAGATGCAGCGAACAAAATAACTAATGGACCAATTATGTTGCTACTAATAAAAATGCTTCGACTCTCAAAAACATCTGTCTTGCGTGTCCAAATTGCCTCACTTATGGGGTTGCTGATACGCTATTCCACTGCTCTTGATGTGGAGTTGGCAAGTTCAGGAATTTTTAATGCACTATCAGATGGGTTAAGGGATAAACATGATAAACTCAGGCGATTCTGTATGGCAACACTAGGAGAGTTATTATTCTATGTTTCTACCCAGACTGATCAAGATACGAAGGAAATCAATCCCCAAGAATCCCCTTTGAAGGATAACAGGTCTGCAACATCTTGGCAGGTCAGAATCAAAATAAGTAGTATGTTACTGTTTTGTTGATTTAGTTGGTCAAGTTTATTATAGATCATATTGTGTAGTTAGATGATACATTACCAGATTACCTTAGTAAAGTACTGGGTCCTAGAAATATCTAATAATCGGTACTAGTTCTGGTGCATCAACAGCATTGTTGCCTTTCCCACTGGTGATGTTCCTAGCTGGAAATTTTTAGTTGTTGAATTTTTCTTATAATTCACATAATCACACTGTAGTACTGCTCACGTACATTCAAAGTGCATTGATGTAGCACAAATGTGTTTGTATTCTAGACATGCTCTGCAGAACTCTTGTTTGTTATAGAAACTTAAAACTAATTAAGCTGTACAAGCTACGTTGTGATCTTAGCGAAGAACTAATTTTGTAGTATTTTCTTTGCAGTGTTCTTTTTTTTTTTTTTTTTGTTTGAAAGGGATGTTCATGATTAATACATCTATTTTGGTGGTATACTATGTAAAGATGTCTAGTCTTTTGCTCTTGAAATGTTAACCTGATACTGCTTAATTACCTGATACAGGCTAGTTTCCAATTTCCATAAACATCTGCATAAGTATTTTACCTACTGTAGTTTTTTGTACATATGCATTTGAAGCAGCTCTTTCCATTAATTTCTAATGTGCCAATCCTTGGTTTAAACTGTACAGGTTCCTAGTGCTGTAATTGCACTGGTGTCATCTATCTTGCGAAAGGGTGAAGATGATCTAGCTCAGCTATATGCCTTACGGACAATTGATAATATATGTAGCCAAGGAACTGAATGGACATCCCGTTTTGCATCTCAGGATGCGATTGGACATCTGTGCTACATCTATAAAGCAACTGGAAAGCAGGAGAGTACAAGGCTCATTGCAGGATCTTGTTTGGCCCGCCTCTCTCGCTTCAGTCCATCATGCATTCACTTAATCCTGGAAAAGATATCATTCAAGGATATTGCATCCACACTTATCAAGGGAAATCCACGTGAACAGCAGATTAGTCTTAATATTCTCAATTCGGCATTAGTTAACAGTCACACTGTGACAAGCATGAACCGATATATTATTTCATTATCAGATGACAAACAATTGGTCCCTGGGCTCATTTCTCTGATAGAACAGGGAACTGATGTTCTGCGTGGGAAGGCCCTTTTGTTTGTTGCTCTGCTTTGCAAGAATAGTCGAAGGTGGCTTCCTCATTTCTTTTGTAATGCAAAATTAATATCAGCTGTTGATAGATTGGGAAAAGAGAAGGAGGGTTTCATTCATCAATGTACAGAAGCATTTGTGCAGTTGGTTGCTTCTTTGGTCCCTGGTATTCTTGACACTGTCTCCAGCGATATACAGCAGGTTATGGCTGGCAAACGCCATGGACCTGTTACTGCTTTAGCTGGGCGAGCTCATCCAAAGAGCACAATTCATTTGTTCCCGGTTATCCTTCATCTTCTGGGAAGTGCATCCTTCAAGCACAGAGT
Organism: Hyparrhenia diplandra; assembly: GCA_015847255.1. Classification (NCBI taxonomy): domain Eukaryota; kingdom Viridiplantae; phylum Streptophyta; class Magnoliopsida; order Poales; family Poaceae; genus Hyparrhenia; species Hyparrhenia diplandra. Next base: position 124,140 of record JADLZK010009816.1, read on the forward strand.
TGTGACAGGCCATGTATTGCTTCAGTTGGCAAATCTTATTAAGATTTTGGAGGCACCATTCCAGGTATGATTTTCGTGAACTATATGGATATTTCATCCTGATGATATTATGTTGAGATTTCATTCATTGTATAACTGCGACTTTGGTACTGTCTTGCCTTGTCAATGTTTTGGATAGCACAATCTATTTGTTGAAAAAATCCTTGCCTTGAGGGATTATTTATGTCCATTTTGTACTTTCAGGCTAGGGATGATTTCCAAATGACATTGCTGCGAGTTCTTGAGGCTGCTACAGAGGAGCCTTCTGTTATACTTGATGAACACAAAATATTTACGAGTCGTATCATCCCAAGCTTATCTGTCTTATACAAGGGAAATAGAGATGGTGATGCCAGATTTCTGTGTTTGAAAATACTCTCAGATGTGATGATTGTGATCTTCAGTGACTCTTCATTAACTTCTGACGAACAAACAATAACTGATTTGAAATCAATCTCTCAGAGGCATTTTCTGCCACTGTACCCTTCTTTTGCAGAGGATGAAGATCCCATACCCATATATGCACAAAAACTGCTAGTAATGCTAATGGAACATGGTTGCGTAAAAGTCTCTGATATTCTGCACAAAGCAACAGTATCCCAGTGCTTTGAATTTTTGCTAGGAGATCTGTCAAATGCAAATGTAAGCAATGTCAAGCTTTGCTTTGCCCTGGTATCTGCACCTGAGATGGACACCCATATTCTTTCTCAGCTTCAAGTTGTTAGAAGAATAGGGAACCTACTTGAGTTTGTTGCTGCAAAAGACATGGATGATTTTCTTGAACCAACCCTTGAACTCTGCAGAGCTTTCATTATTCGTGGCACTGGCAGCAACAGAAGTATCGCCCTCTCCAAAAACCCAGCACTTCTTGTTGACAGTGCCTTCAGCATGAGCATTGCTGTTGATCAACAAACTTGTGTCATGGATATATGTGACTTTGGTGGCAACATCGGTATTTTTCTTGAGCTAGTTGGCAATTCAGATCCACAGATAAGTGATTTAGCGTCAGATTGTGTAGTGCTGTTACTCAAGGCAGCACCTCGAGAGGCTACAGTGGGCTTGTTGACAAATCTTCCTAAATTGAGCACTGTCATGGACTTGCTGAAGCATGACAGCTCCCTACGTCTGATTCGCTTATTATATGGCCTAGCCTTCTCATGCAGACAATACTTAGCCCAGGGAATGATCCTGTCAATATCAGTGTCAGCTTTGATGCGAGTTGAAGCACTTGTTTCAGTTTTCAAGGGCTCCAATGATAGCCTTCTTTCTGATGCTGCTTCTTATTTGGGCGTCGAACTGCAGCGCTTACCTCGCTGTGGTTGAAGCTGCAACTTGGCCAAGGAGGCAGGTTGGCTGCCATTGTTGTTCAAGGATGCCCTTGTATTCTTTCACCCTTCGTGCAACCATGTACATGAGCTGAGCAAGTGAGCGGGACATCATCAAGTGCAGGTACTTTTTACATCAGTGGCTGATCTCAGTTGCCACAATTGCCAACTGGTACTTTCACTCGTAGATGTGCAGGGTGCCAGGGTGTTTTATGCTATCATTTATGTGCAGTTCGGAGCTGCTGTATATGGTGCTTTAGAACCATATATATATATGGAAGGTGGCTAGAAGCAAAGAGCACTTCGTTTCCTCGCCAATTTTGGTTGGCAATTACCTTTTTCAGTTTCACGCAATTCTGTAGCACCTGTAATTTCTTTGAGAATACTGTAGTCCAATATCATGTGTACATCATCTATAAACGCCTGTGAAGTTTCATGTAGCTGTTAAAGAGTCCCCCTAAGCTCCTTAATCTTGGTATTTTTTACAATAGTGAAAACGTACGTGGTCCATTTTGAAGCATTTTCCCATCTTATTCTGAGCAAATTCATGGTAACTGGCTATTTTGTCGATTATTGTTGTCTGCTTTGATTCAGCTGTGCACTTTGCGAGCTCTACAGCCTTTGACAGAAAATTTCTGCAGATTTGCTCCTCTGGGCTTGCTGCATGTCCACTCATAATTGGCAGAAGGCACAGTACCAGTGATCAATAGGTCATGTTTCGTCATGATTCATTTGACTCGTCATATGGCCTATATACATGTGGTCTTAATTACTTTATGAAAAGATTAGTCTAGATTTTTCCTTATGCACTGTATCTGTCACGACTTGTGAAGCGACTGTACGAAGGAACCGATAAGCGGGTGGTGTCGTTTCTTTCGTTGTCACCTTTAGAAACTGGCCCTCGAGAACGACCTGACCTACTGTAGCCCTGCGCTGTTTGTGGCTTGGAAAATTTTTCATCCGAAACATGCTGTGCGATTTTAAATCATATTTTCCCTTAGGAGGTGTAGTTGGTAAAAAATGTCAGACATTTGATACGCAGTTACTGAATTAGCTGTTCTGAAGGCGCCTAGCAAATGTTATTGGGCGAACCACATACTGCCATCCAAAAAGTGTATTGAGCCTGTGGTTTTTGTTCAATTTTATCTGAAAAAAAAGGTCTGGATGTTCATACTCAAGGTAAAATTTATTCTTTGACCTATCAGTCATCACCGAACTCACATGAATATGAAGTTTGAAGTATTGAACCTTGAAGCTAGACAAGAGGCTTTGGTGCATGGGAGTAGCTCACAAGTGATATAATTCACGTTTGTACCGCTCCAACTAGAAGTAAATATGTATAAAGTTGTAAAAATGTTGTTTGGTGAGGACAGGTGATAAAGATGTAAAGGATATATATATATACAGTTGTATAAAAATCAAAACAAGTAGAGCTGGTGTGTATTACGAAAACACCAAGTTGATGATGATACAAATGGTGATGGATCTCTTCAAACCGCTGCAGCAACTTTGCAGCCGTTGTACCGACCTAGTCAGTCCATCAGCCAAACACTAGTTCTCATTGATTGACAACTCTAAAATACCAAATGTAATACGTAATTCCCTGTGGAGGCGTACGAGACGCGTGCGTGGTCCGGAGCACCGCGACGAAGCTCCACTACAAGTTGTTCTTCCGTCTATCTTTTCATTTCACCACTTCTTCAAAGAAAAATGAATGCTTTCTTCGTAGAGTAGTTGACCCAGAGAGACAGAGACTTGAACAACTACTACAACAAGGACACACACCCATCCAAAATCGAGGCATACAAAACCACCAACGACGTCTAGACCAATAGGTCCAATACCATACATCGCCATTGTTTTGAGACCAAAGGTATTGACCCGGCTTTATTGCTTAACGAACACCCAGGCACCCAGGCCATACATCGCCATTCTCGAGCTCAGTGCGATCGTCATGGGGAAGGTGTGCCTGCTCACCGTCGACGAGAACCTCCTCATAGCGTTGGCCCTCGTCGCCGTCGTCGCCTTGGTGTTCGTCGCCCTCTTGCAGCCCCCGCCGCTCCGCCGCGGCTTCTTCTGAGAGGACTAGAGAGCACGGCCGGCCAGCGACAGCGAGCTCCCTTCTTCGATCTGTGTATGTGCGACGACGTGCGTATATAATCGGTACAGGTTCGTTGCCATGTCATGCATCCCCAGTGCCATGGATCGTCGATTTGATTTGGAGTCTAGACGACACGAGTGCTTAGTTTTGGCTGAACTTGTATTTTTGTATGCCGGCTTAGCATTTGTTGCTCTGTATGTAAGACTGTAACCATCACGGATAGATATACAATACGACAGCTTATGTATGTGTATGTGGCTATAGGGTCTCGTGCAATTCATCGTATATCTGAAAAACGTGTTTTTCCCTGAATGATGCCATGAATCATGTTTTTTTTTTTTTGAATTAAAGTCATGAATCATCTTTACAGGCACATGTTTGATTTGTTTTTTTTTTGTGGATATTAATTGCGTATTCGATTTTAGTCGAGGACATGATGTGTATGTACTCCTATTATTTGATGAGCAGAGCGGCTGCAGGTGTTTGATCAGAGACCTGGTATGATAATCTGAACGATGCAGCATCATCAGTCAGCTTCCTTTATGGCCAATTCCCAGCTGATTTGCATGTAATTGGACTGTTTTCTTTTCCTCTCTGTCGAACATACGGAGCAACTGCGTACTTTTGTTGTATATTTCTCTATAGAGAAGGCTAGTTGCGCTGTTCCCATGGTTCTTCCCAATTATTACGGGCAGGGGGGATGGGTTGAATAGCGACGGACGGCAGCTTTCAGATCAAAATAGGGAACAGCACAGATTTTATGAGAAAGTTTTTGCTATCGACTGTGCCATGAGGTACATACTCCGTATTTCATTAAGAGGAAGAGGAGTTTCAAGCTTACAAATGACACGGTAATCCAAGGATTACCAAAGACAACCAACAGAGATACAAACAGTTACAGTGCCCAATGCGACCGGTGAAGCAGCTGCTGAAGTTGTCTGAAACCAAACCCGATGTCTGCTGAAGGAATTGACACCCTGAACCGTCAATCCATGATTATGCAGCTAGGCTAGGATAGCACCATTCATCGTCGTAACATTTTTTTTTCCTATGAAGCTCAGGAACCCCAGATTTTGCACTGAAAGCGCATAAGCGACATGTACAAAATCTGGACATGACACTGGCGAAAAAGAGCACCGAGAGTACGCAGTTGCTCCGTGTTTATCGATAGAAAATGGCATAAAAATGTATATGTTGCAAGTCGTAACACATACCGTTTCATGTATGCGGACTGCAGATTCTATGTTATGCATCCAAAACCACTGAACCAGAAAGGTTGTGTACTCTGCTGTTGCTATTATGGAGCTATTACATGTATCTATGGAGTGTCTGTCTATAAAGCAAACTAAATCCATGTATGCAGTGAAAAAAGTCAGTACTGTAGACTCCACCGGTGAAATCTTAGAAGCGCTCACTCTGGTGAAGCTCTACCTTTCCGCTGCACATTATTCCTCATTCTCTTCTAACAGCCCTTTATGTAGTCCACGATTCTCTTTCAAAACGTATGCGAAGTAAGCGTCTTTGCAATGACATGGCAGAATTCATGCCGAGGCCGCAATCAGGCTCTGATCGCTAGCTATCGCATTTTGCTGCTTTCTCCTGGCGCCTCCAAGCCTCGGCCCATACATTGGCATCTGCAAGTGCACGCTCCCTATCAGCGCCATTTGGAGTAACTCTGCCCCTTCCTCCACGATGTGAACCATTCCCACTCCAGGAAGTTTCCTTCACTTCAGCCATGACGTTATTTGTCTGGCCATGCATGGACATCTGAGATCCTTGTTGATTAGCCAATGTGGTGTCCTGGCCAATCTGATCGTCAAGAACTCTTGATGTTGAAGGCCCAGCACGGTTACGGCAGGCAGCAGTGTTGTTCCTGTCATGTGTTTGTGATGCTAAATAAGACAGAGCTGCGGCAACTTCCCTAATGGGAGGCCGGTGTTTAGCTTTCTCCTGCAAACACATTGCTGCAATAGCCAGTGCCTGATATAAACCCCTCCTTGGGAAGCAGCCACGCAACAAAGGATCAGCCATCTTGGGAAACTTCTTTTGGTCTTTGAACAATGGACGAGCCTGTACAGTGTGTACACAGATCAATATAAACTTTAACAGTTAACATAGATTGTGCAATCGAATGGGAAAATAAAGGTGCATGTATAATTCGAGCAACAGACAAATACAAGGTGATTAGTTCAACCATCTATGGACATGTCTCTTTTTTCCAGTGTAAGGTGATTAGTTCAAGTTTGTAAGAGTAGGTGTGTTGGTGTCGTGTGTTGCGCGAGTGTGTGTGTGTGTGTGTGTGTGTGTGTTGTGGTCTCTGTATGACTCTTTTTCTTCTATTAATGCAATGATACGCAGCTCACCTGCGTATTTGAGAAAAAAATATAATTCGAGCAACACAACTACTTCACTGCTAATGAGTCTTATATAATGTCTGTGTCTGAAAATAAGGCAGAGTTCTGGAGACATAAATGCTGATTACTTCAGGGTATTAAGATTCATACAAAATATGAGACTATTTTACAAAATAAATACTGATTGTGGTTCACACCATGTAGCTGACAGTTGTAGATATCTCCAACACCAAACCCACGTAATGTTAATCTACTTAAAGAGTAAAATGTACCAGGGGTCTATTAACCATAGGCAAAATTTGAAGATAGCAATCTAACAATAACATGTTATTATTCTTCAGCACATTTGATAATTATTTTGGTCATTATTCAATTAATTTATCTTCAATAACTATTTTGATATGTGTTCTGATTTTCTTTATACAAAACCAATTATTGGAGCACTTGAATGCATTCTGAAATAAAACATACCCATGCAACTAAGTCTTGTTCCTCAGGAGGCCGATCACTGTCTTGTGGTCTTCGACCTGTAATTAGCTCAAGGAAAACGACGCCAAAACTATAGATGTCAGACTTCACTGTCAGCTGTCCAGTTAAGGCATATTCAGGAGCACAATAACCATGTGTCCCCATGACACGCGTTGTCACATGAGTCTTGTCACCTACAGGACCAAGCTTAGCAAGTCCAAAGTCGGACAATTTTGGATGATAACCTTCGCCAAGGAGAATGTTTGATGGTTTAATGTCTCGGTAAATAACTGGAGGATTTGCCTTATCATGTAGGTATTCCAAACCAGCAGCAGCACCAGCAGCTATCTTCATCCGTGTTCTCCAATCTAGAGGTTCTTGATCAGGTGCAAGATCTATCAGAAGCAACAATAAATTAATACAAATGGCAGTAATAAATGCTGAATAATTACAATAACAAATCTGTGATAAACATCAGCCATGGTATAGTATTTTTCTCTCATAACAAAAAAGCATCAGCCAAAGCCACAAAAACCTGCAGCATAACTAAAAATACTTGTTTTGATACAGCAAGTCAGAAGGATACTTGAATAATTATGAAGCAAATACTTTAGACAATTTGTTCAGCATATTGGTTATGGTAAACTTAGCTAGGTAGCATCTCTGGTCTCAAGTTCAATTTACATTTATATTTACCCCTAATTTGCAACAAGAATTGACAGTAAAATTAGTGTGCATTATGGGTAGAACAATTTATCTTAACATGTTTTGATACTTAAACGTGTTTGTAGGAAAAAAATGATGTCTCATATGTTGAAAGGTCCTTCAATATACAAAACACTCAGTGTTTTTATATTAACAGTAATATTATGAAAATACTGCAAATTACAAGAAAATTTTAAGTTGCTCCTGATGCTGAGGATATCATACATTTTCAACATATGACAGTAACTAACCATGTAGATGGTCTTCTAGTGATCCCAATGGCATATACTCATAAACGAGCAAGCGCTGATTGCCATCAACACAGTACCCATGCAAATTGACTAGATTAGGGTGATGCAAGAGGTTGAGCATGAGAACCTCCACAAGGAATTCTCTGTTCCCTTGAAACCCATTTAGATCAAGTTGTTTGACAGCAACAACCTGCCATGTAGCAAATGCTGAAACAGCATTAGACATATATAGAAAATAAAAATTAAGTTATCATATTTTCATCAAATCACATTGCAATCAGTAAAATGATAGATTTCTTAAAAAGCATTGACATTAAATATGCACTGCAATGTTTGTTCACAAAACTGTAGTGAGTTTGCAGTATAATATAACTAAAAAACAAGAAACATGAACCAGGACTACCAACCTGCCCGTTACTAAGAGTTGCTTTGTAGACACAACCAAATCCTCCTCGCCCCAAAAGATAGTCCTCCCTGAAATTTTTGGTAGCCTCTGCAAGCTGACGCAACGTGAAGATCGTTGCTTCATCATGTCTACCAATTAGCGGGGCTCCTCCCATATGCACCACTCTCTCAGTCTTCAATGGGCAGCTTTCAGGAGATTTTGAGTAGTCCACTGTCAGAGGCCCATTGAAAACCAAAAAAACAATAAGTATCAATGAAAAATGTAAGAGTGGGAGATTGGAGTGTGCTTGATGTCGATTAATCAGGTACATATAGATGTTGCTAGATCACTGCTGGCCACACAATCTAACCAATGCCTAGTAGCGAGGATCAGCTAGAGAATAGGGCGCATGCAGGAGCCAGTTGACTACAGCTAACTGACCGAATAAGGTGATCCTACTACTCCTATCTATAGGATGCATGTAGAATAGGTCGCTATATATACTCTAACAAAAGAATACAGCTTGAAGAAATAAAAGACCAAACAAGAATATTTCTCATAGCTGACCCAACACTGTTTTCAAGCATTTATTTTCTTCACGAATCTTAATTTTCTTTCTACTGATTCTTTTCTCTTGTCCTATGAGATAACAAATGGTAGACACATAAGAGTTTCCGCACTACGCTATTTGATAGCATTTTACAGCCACTAGCTAAAATTGAAACAATGGAGTGTCGTGTGTGTATGTTCAGAATAAAATTTCCTTCTCATATAGGAGTAGAAAAGACATCAGAGCTTTTCTATTATGGGGACCTTCGGTGCTAACTTAAGGAATTCATCCGCAAGCTGGGCGCCTCGATGGGTGAAAAAAAAAAGAGAAAAAGGTTGACCTCCTATTCAGAATAGAAAAAAGTTATTGATTACTGAGCCGTAAATAAACAACTAAAAATTGGTTACGCTGCAGCTGTCAAGTTCAAGAATCAGAAGACTTGATCTTATTTCCTTCCTCAGAATCAAACGCCCCTCTGTCAGCCAGAACACGTTCAGATTCACAGGAAGCATGGTACCGGAGTACCAGGGCCTCACATATCACAAACAAGTTGGTACCAGAATAGAAGCACCGATAAACGAGTATTTTCTAGCCGGCAGACGAAGTATATACGACGACGAAGACAAAAGCAGGAAACATCAACGCAAGAAAAAACTGAGCCATGAGGGCCACACCTGAGGCGACTTGGTGATTGATTCTGAACTGTTCCCCCTCCTTGTCGTCGTCGTCGTCGTCCTGAGGACATCGGCACAAGCACGCCAAGAAGGCCATCTCTCATCACCCGAATCACCAACGCCTACTACAGCAGGGAAGGACAAGACGAAGCAAAAATCCCCAAATCCTTAGGCTGCTGGGACTTGGATGGGGGCTTTGGGTCGCCGCCGGGATATCAATGGTGGACTGGACCAGCTGCCGAGAAATGGACCATTTTTTCCCAGGTGCGTCCAGAAGGAAGGAGAGGGGAAAAGAAAGAAAGAAAAAAGCGGAGAAGACTGAGGAGGAGATAGAGGAGGAAAGCAGCGTGCGGCCTAAAAGTTTGTTCGCACTCGCACAAAGAAAGAAAACATTTTTAAATTAAAAATAAAAAAAAAAACTGACGGAAAGCGGAGGACGAACAACAGAGGCGAGGGAAAGCGGAGAAGTCAGCATCGATGGGATGTCGGGGGCTCACTAATCGCAGGATTAATTGCCAGTACTCCCTCCGTGTCATTTTGTTTAATGATTTGTCTTATTCAATTTTTTTATAAATATAATTTAATTTATTATAACTTATTTTATTAATAAAGATGCTTAAATATTGATTAATTTATTTTATTATTTGTATAAATATTTTGAATAAAACGGATGATCAAATGTGAAGTTTATAAAAGT
>JADLZK010009817.1:0-85255 GCA_015847255.1 Hyparrhenia diplandra
TGAGATCTCCAACATCATGCCCGCCAACAACAAGAGCGGTGGTGCGAGAAGCTTAGCGAGATACATGACGACAATGTCATCCACCCCCTTCCGTGGATGACTTCCTGATCAATTGAAGGCCAAGATGAAAGAATTGATGGAAGCTACGCCACGTGCGTTCTTGGATAGTCGTGCCGTGGGTCGTGGTGACAAAGTAGAGCTATACAAGCCTGTCACCGTCAGTCTTCCCGGCGCTTCATCCACTCCAGAGGTTGAGGTAACAGATACTGGTCCTAAATTCGATGATTCTTATCCTCAACACACCGATTATGTCGCTATGCTTGAGGGCCATAAAAAAAGAAGTAGATTCAACTATGACTAATGCTATTGGTATGATTATGGCTAGATTCGATAAGTTAGAAGGCAAGTCTCTTAGAATAGAGGAAATTGATGATGATCAATATGAGTATGGCATGCCTCCTAATTATTATGAAAACCAAGCATGGTACACTCGCTTATAGCAAAGGGAATCGGTCCAATCGCTCCTAAATTAAACCGATAAAGTCTGGTTCTTCCACCACTAAGGAAGTGGTTAACAATAAGCAAATTGTCACGTTTGCCGATGTGCAAAACCGTAATCGCAAACCATTGATAGATCAACAAACACTAGGAATTCGGGGCAACATCAGATACCTTCCAAAACCCCCACCGAAATCTCCTAGCCGCATTCCTGTTTTTGGCAATGAAACTACAACTCCAAATCCTCCTCCTGCCGATATGACCGATGCGTTTAATCGGCTTAAGTAAGATTTAAATAAGTCTTTACAGAAAGCCTTGGTGTCCAAATAAAACCTCAAGAGGCACTTACAACAAACCATACCGCCACACTTTGATTATATGAGAAATCCACCGGGGTGGAAGGTACCGATTTTCAAAAGTTTAGTGGCAATGATAATAAATCTACCATGGAGCATGTTAGCATGTATTTAGCTCAGTTAGGTGAAGGGTGTGCTTTTGATTATATGAAATGTCGTAACTTCCCTATATCGCCATCGGCATTTGTATTTTCATGGTTTACTTCTTTGCCAACATCTACTATTGGTTCTTGGGCTCAATTAGAAGAAAAATTTCATGCTCACTTTTATGATGGAGTCCAAGAAACTAGATTATCTCATTTGACATCGGTTAGGCAAGGTCGTGAGCGAAGCCTCAAGCGCTTGAGTTTATTAGGCGTTGCAAAAGAAATTAAAACTGATGTTATCATTTGATGATTTCTCGAAGCGTGATTTAGTAGATATATGCTTTAATGGTTTACATCCTAAGATTAGAGATAAGCTTGAGCATATTCAATTTACTACATTGCCTCATTTACTTGACAGAGCTATTGCTGTTGAATCTCGTTTAAAAGACTCTCAAGATCATGATTATAAGTCTCGTCATTCTAACATGCACAATGTGGACGATTATTCTTCGTCTGACGATGAGACTAAAGAGGTATTGGCTGCTGAAATTAGGTGGCCGATAAGAATAAACAAGTAACTTGCCCTTCTCTGCCGATTAATAGAAATCGGAATGAGGAAATAAAGTTTACTTTTGATACATCTAAATGTGACCGAATCTTCGATGAATTGTTGAAAATCGGGTACATTAAGATTAAATATACTATGCCTTCTCGCAGATGTGTTGAAGAAGCGGGCTTTTTTTTGCAAATATCATGAATCTTATTCTCATGCAACTAATGATTGTCATGCTTTCCGTCGGCAGTACAATCGCTCTTAATGAGGGCGATTAAGTCTTACCGACATGCGCCTAGATAAGAATCCTTTTCCATTGCATGTGGTTGAAGCCAAGAAGCCCGGCCAAGACGCTTGAAGCAAGGCTCCCGCCATTTTGATCCGTCCTGAGCAAGCTACTACAACTCAAGGCAAGAACGTGATCATTGGTGAGCCTCGCCCGCATCAATGTTCCTAAGAATTCGGGATGGCAAGTGTTAGCTAATCAAACTGAAGAAGGCAAGACAAAGCTTACCATTGTGGCTAGCTCGGCACAAGCATTGTGGCGTCAAGCGTGGCTAGATGGTCTGGCACAGCAAGACCAGCCTGGCCGATTGAAGCAATCACCAAGATGATCAAGCCCAAAGCGCCAACTAAGCGGTTGAACCGACTACCTTAGTCGGGTCGGCCAATTTTGAGGGTTCTAGCTTTCTCACCTCCGTGTTCATGTGATGAAGACTTTCATTCCACAAAAGCCAGAAGTTGGAGTTTGGAAGACCAATGAGCCAAAGGTCAAGAAGCATATCAAGCCCCTATGTGAATTTGATAGACTTTTGGCAAAATACAAAAAGAAGGCCGATTCCAAGAATCGCCAACAAAAAAAGAGAGTCTACGCCTCCCAAACGTGAGGAAGGGAGAAATAAGCAGGTGGCTATGACTCCTCCAAATGTTGCTTCTTTACAAGTTGCGCATCCAAGGATGACTCGTTGGGGGCCACCGCTATCACCAGTGGCGCTACCATCACAATGGGGACCGAAGGGAGTGTTTGTCCCTTATCCTTCGGGTCCCATGAGGGAAGGAGGCATTGCAAACAAGGCCAAGCCTACCGTCTTTAGCCGATTAGGTGGTCAATCGAGCTCTAGCGGTGTGCCGGAGAAGAAGGAAGAGCTCACATCTCGCACTCTCACACTTCAACAATCGGGAAAGGCGCCTATGAAGCAAGTCTACGTCCCCAAGAAGGTAGAGGTGATCGAGAAGCCTGCTCCAGTTATTACCCCTCCGCCTTCCATCATTATCGGTTCGATGACAGCCCCTCTAAATGATGTCAACAAATCGATTGTGATTGGGGGCAAGAGCCGTCAGGTGACAAAGATCAAGTCCATACTCAAGTTGTCCGGGAAAATTATTCCTTCACCCCCATACTCAAGTTGAAGAATGAAGCTGATTTTGCCCGGGGCAAGCCAACAATTCGCATTCGATAAGATAAAGGAATATTTGTCTTCACCACCCATTCTTCGCGCGCCTAGAAGGGGTGTACCTTTCCGATTGTATATCGCCGCCGAAGAGAAGGTGATTGGGGCTATTCTTACTCAAGAAGATGAAGGAAAGGAGTATGTTGTTGCTTATCTTGGTCGTCGTCTTCTTGATCCCGAGTCAAGGTATGCCCATATTAAGAAATTATGCTTATCACTATATTTTGCTTGCTCCAAGATGAGACACTATCTTTTATCAAGCACATGTGTGGTAGCATGCCGGGCCGATATAATCAAACATATGTTGTTTCGGCCAATCCTTTCCGGAAGGGTAGGCAAATGGGCATACGCGTTGATTGAATATGACTTGACTTTTGAGCCATTGAGGATTTTAAAGGGTCAAGTTCTTGCTGATTTTTTGGTTGAGCATAGCATAAATCTTGATTATGAGGTGGATTATGTCACTTCTACCCCATGGCGCTTATATTTTGATGGATCGGTTTGTAAAGACGGTGCCGGAGTTGGAATTGTTCTTGTTAATTCTTGCGGTACTTAATTTTCTATGTCAAGCCGGTTTGAGTTTCTATGTACTAACAATCAAACTGAATATGAAGCTCTCTTGTTCGGATTGATCATGTTAGAAGCTATAGGGGTTGAACATGTTGAAGCATTTGGTGGTTCATTGCTTGTGGTGCAACAAGTTTCTGGTGAATGTCAATGTTTGGATGGATCACTTCATGCTCGCCTCGATGTTTGCCTTGATTTAATTGGTAAATTTGCCCAATTTAAGATTCGGCATATTCCAAGAGAAGAGAATCATAAGGCCAATTTCTATGCTCAACGTGCTTCCGGTTATATCAAGGAAGAAGATCATTTGCATGTGAAAAATGTGCAAAGAGCAAACTTGCTTGCTCAAAGGGCTCCCGGCTTTGAGGTAAACGATAAATATTTTCACTTACAACATTTGTCGATGCATGAAAATTTGTTTGTTTGAGGTTCTAGTAAAAATTCGGTTCAACCAAATTTAATTGGACAAACCGATGTTACTAATGATTTGGGACAAACAAAGTAGAATTCTTTTGAATCGGTCTATTTATGTCTTAGACAATGGTAGTACCGATTTGGAAGATTGGAGAACTCCTCTCTTGTCTTTTTTGCAGGATCCCAGTGCTAAAGTTGACAAGAATGTTCGGCGGCTTGCTTTCAAGTACACATTGCATAATGGTGAACTTTATAGGATGACTGCCGAAGACTTGTTGCTAAAATGTCTAGGGGCTGATCAAGCAAGAGTAGCAATGGGAGAGGTACATGAAGGCATTTGTGGTACGCATCAATCGGCTTCGAAGATGAAGTGGCTATTGAGAAGGGCTGGTTTTTATTGGCCCACTATGATGGCCGATTGCTTCCGTTACTACAAAGGTTGTGAAGAGTGTCAACGGTTTGGAAATATTCAGCTAGTCCGCCGCCATGCTTCATCATATCATCAAACCGTGGCCTTTCCGAGGTTGGGGCTTGGATTTCATTGGACAGATTCATCCTCTATCTTTGAAGGGGCATAAGTTCATCTTGGTTGCTACCGACTACTTCACTAAATGGTCAGAAGCAATTCCATTAAAGAACATGACACACAAGGAGGTAATTGAGTTCATCGCTGAGCACATTATTCATAGATTCGGTATTCCTCAAACATTAACTACGGATCAAGGAACATCATTTATGGCGAAAGAGGTAAAGGATTTTGCCAAATCATATAAGATCAAGATGCTTAATTCTTCTCCATATTATGCTCAAGCCAATGGTCAAGCGTAATCAACCAACAAGACTTTGATTAAGCTTATTAAGAAGAAGATAGAAGAACATCCGGGAAGGTGGCATGAGGTCTTGTCGAAGCTTTGTGGGCTCATCGCGATATCAAGGCACGGTGCAACTAAAGTTACTCCTTATGAGCTGGTGTATGGTCAAGAGTCGGTGTTACCCGTTGAGGTAAATTTGGATGCATATAGATTTGCTAAACAAAATGATCTATCTCCTGCTATGTATCATGATTTGATGATGGACAACATCGATGAGGTAACCGACAAGCGAATACAAGCTCTAAAGGAGATTGAGAAAGATAAAGCCCGTGTTGCAAGAGCCTACTACAAGAAAGTCAAGAGCAAATCGTTCCAAATCAGTGATTTAGTTTGGCAAACTATATTACCGATAGGGTCGAAAAGCAATCAATTTGGCAAGTGGTCACCCAATTGGAAAGGTCCTTTCAAGGTGGTCAAACCAATATTTGGGAATTCCGTGCTTGAGTCAATGAGTGGAGAACGCCAGAAAATGGCAATCAACGGGAGATATTTGAAAAAGTATTTCCCTAGTGTTTGGCAAGAGGCCTAGTGCTCTCCAGACAATGGTCGATGCATGCATCGCCCTTAGAACAAAAAATGGCCGATACATAGTATCGCCCTTAGTCACCGGACAACCGATATGTGACAGACCGCAAATTATAAGAGCACAAGTCTGAAAATCGATCGGAAATACGACCAACTTTCCAAACTTGAGGTCATATAATAGCGCGACCATCCGAAATCTCGAAGGATTTCAAACCAACATCGCAACATACAGGATCGTAATCATCGTGTATCACATCGTTTGCCATCACAGATTACAACATAGAGATTCACTTACCATACATCGAAGTTTCATTTATTATTACAAACCATGTTCGAAAAAGTAGCGGAAGCAAGTTTACTTTTAAACAAAGTACGAGAAACAAATATATTACGATTGCTACGTCTTTATCATGTCCCACAAAAGCATGAGAAGAGATTTATGGAGACCATGCCCGATGGTCTAGTCCTCGTCTCCCACCGGGAGGAGGCAGTACACGCAGCAACCCTGATAGTAGCGGTCATCTGCAACATGGGTAAATAAACCCTGAGTACGAGGATGTACTCAGCTAGACTTACCCGACATATAACTCAATAAAAAGACACCAAGGATCATGCAAGGCTTTATGGTGGAGCTAGCTTGACTCAATTGCATAAAGGCATAAATACTACCTCAATTTAACTTGCATCATTTTAAACTTCATAGCATAAGGATTTAATTTGCAACTATTCCAAAACAAGTGGTAAGATGAAACAATCAACCTTATACTAATGGAACAAGTCCAAGCATCACCGTCGGGGTGATCAACCTCATCACCCATTCATTATCCTTAGTTATTTATGTGTGTGCTACATTGGAGATAATCCGTCAAGTGCTCACTATCTAGGAGCGATGGCCTTTCGAATCGATTACTACCCAGGGGAAATATTCCTAACACTCACCCGGGCATACCGGATCGAGCAGCCTTAGGTCACCGTTCTACTCATTCAAGTATCGTGGTCCCGCCAAGCGCCGTACTCTCGGGGATATCACCTCGTAGAACAGCGAAGGACTTTAAACACCTTGCCCATCGACTAACTCGATGACTCCCCTATGAGACGACTTTATACTCCTCGAGTTTTCTGGCTTGAATAGAGTTACTTGGCTTCGTGGTCGACAACCTCCCGGTCGACCAACTAAGTGATAGGTTGCGTTCAACATGATTAGGAAAGGCTCCAAGCTCAAGTCCTTCGATCGACCACTGCACGGGACTACCGACTCCCAAGATCTCCATGTCCTGTAGCCTCCATTTTCCCTTGGTCTCCTAATTTTGTTTTATAAAAAAATAGCGGATACATCCATGATACACCATAGTTCATTTTAACATGTTTCCACCTATCTCTCGCATGTGAAAACATCACCGACTTCTCTTGTTTAGTTTTCAGCTTAACTAAGCAACTATTCGATCCTATACTTAAATAAGGTAATGGTATGAAAGGTGGACAAGGAAGGTAAAGTGCAACATGGGTTTTCATCCAACTCCTATTACTAAATGCAACTCACATAAAATAATAACATTTATAAATGACATTTATCAAATAATAGGAAGTGAAAATGCACCGGGGCTTGCCTTTCACAAAGTTGGGTGGCTCGTGCCTTTGGGCACTCAACCACTAGCTCTTCCTCGGCTACGGTTACGCTTGCTGGACCTCCAACTCCCTGAAGAACTCCCCGGATCTCAGGAGGTGCTTCCCGGTTGCCCAACAACGTGACTCGCCCAGGAACACCTATTGCATGCATATGCAATATGATCAATAACATGAATGCATGAAGGTAAACATGTGGATGATATGGATGCTTAAATCATGCTTAAGTACCAGCTCTATTCTAATCACTATAAACATTTATCAATTTAATTACATAAAGCAACACTACTAGCTTATCCACTTCACAATCTAGACTTTACCAAGTCATTCACAAGAAAATTCATAATTGGAGTTCCAGATCTCCTAAAATAACAGACTTAGACTCTATGGAAAGCTTATGAAATTCTCTACAAAACACTTTCAGATATCACTGCAAGATTCCAACCACAAAATGGTCGAAATAGCCTCTAAAAAACTGTTTGGGCCAAAGCAGAAAATTACAGATTTCATTTTCTAACTTCTATCCACCACAACTCTCAAACTACTCATGCAAAATACACCAAATTTTAATAGGAGATAGATATACAAATTATCTAACTTTCATATATGCAACTTTTCTCCAGAAAACTCCATTTTGACCATGCAAAAATATCAAACTTCCAATCTATACATGCATGTCCAAAATCCTCTCAATATCATGAGTAGCATGCATATGCACAAACTTTTACCAACTCATCAAGGACCAACTCCACTCACTTGAACATACCCAAAGCAACATTTCAAGCCTAGAAAAATATAAAGTTCATGCACGTCATGATAAACTTCTTTACTTTATTTAAAAACCAAATTCAAGCCTAAAAGAGACTATATACCAAAAGTCATCCTAAAAATCTAAGAAAATTATAGTGGTCATATTTCAACACATCATGGCCACCATAAAAATTTCACCCCAAAATACCAAGCATAACATCTACACAAAATACCCAAATCTCTACATGAAATATGAGGGGAAAATACTTTGTACTACAAAAGGGTGAACCATCAAAGATGGTATTTTTCCCACTCACTTTACCACTCAAGAAACACTCATAAAAATCATCAAGACCAAAATCCCTATAATTTGCTCATAGCAAAAATAACAAAAAGCATCATAAAGTCCCCCAAAAATAGAAAACCATTTTCCATCACAAAACCTACACCATCTATCATGATGCATGTGTAGATCTACTCAAAAAGAAGACCAACAAAAGTGGTTTCACAATTTTCTGAGTTTCCAGGAATTTATTATGCATTTTCAAAGTTTCTTTGAAAAACAAAGGCAAAATAAAGTTGTATATAAAAGTATCTCAAAACTGGTGTTTCATATTTTTATCTTGTAGATCTCATCACAAGGATCCCAGAAAACTTTGTCTCACTCGATTTGGACTAAAAATGAGCAAGATATGAATTTTACAAGAATTACAAAGAAATCTGAAATTCATTTTCGATTTTTACCCTAACCCTAAATGCTAAAGCCACCCGGAGCTGCTCACCCCGCTCTTCCTTCAGCAGCTGACCAGCGGGTCCCGCACTTGGGCTGGCCCGACCTGGCAGTCGGACGGGAGCAGAGGAGGACGAGCCGGCGCCGTTGACCGCCGGAGATCTCGCCGACGGCGAGGTCCCGGTCGGAGATGCTGGTACCGGCGGCTTGCTCGTGAGGAGGCGAAGCCGGCGGTGTGCTTGAATCGGGCGGGGATGTCGAGGCGTGGCCGGCGCAAGCACGGCGGCGGATCGGGCGGATGGCCGCGGCGGCGCTCGCCACGGCGGCCTCGCCGGTGCTCGGGGTTGACTTGGTGAGGTGTGGGGAGACGAATGAGGGAGGTAGGGAGCAGATGCGGTGGTTGGGGAGGTCGGGGAAACGCTCGCCGGCGAGCGTCGGCGCTTTCCAATCGGCGGCGAGCGGAAATGGCGGAAGAGGCGGCCGGGTTCCCCGAGGTGGGCTCTTATAGGTCTCGACGGAGACGCCGAGGTCGCGAGGAGCTGCCACGGGGCCTGCCACGTGGCGCGGTGCATGCGTCCGTACGACGGAGGGTGCCACGGCGCTGTCGGCCGGCGGCCGGCCGAGGGACGGGCGGCGGCGCGGTCATGGGCCAGCTGGGCCAAATGGGCCGGCCCAGCTCGGTCGCCCTTTTTTTTTTTTAATTTAAATTTTGAAACCCGATCAAACTATGGCCATAAGTCAAAAACGGTTGAGAGTTTGGCAAAAGTCAAAACAGATGAAATGTTCATCCTAAAATTCTTGACATTTCATCTATAGAAAGTTTTGTCAAATTCGGCCTAGAATTTGAATTAAAAATTTCGAAATCAAAATCGTTCAAAATGGAAAAATGGATTTGAAACCCTTTTGACTTGAAAATTTCAGAAACTAAACTGAACTAGGTTTAGGTCTCAACATATGAAATGTAGAGAGTAACATTCTACACATTTCATATAAAAGGGCCTTGACCCAATTCACCCTAGAATTTGACTTTTGAAATTAAATTTGAATTCACATGAAATGATAGGACTCAAAATCACTTCCACTCCCAACCAACTCATATTGGATTTGATCCAAAGGCAAGCAAACATGACCAAGCTACTTAGAGCACCAACATGACCCTAGAAAATACCTACCATAATGACCACGAGCATACTACTCATAAATAATTATTTAAATTTGAAATTCAAACACAAATGAAATGCATGCTTAAATGATGATTATGCTCATGCAATGCAATGCAAATGTGAGCCAAACACCGGGGGTGTTACACGATACGATGGCCATTCGCGTTGTTTGGTTTTCTTTGTTTTGTTTTTCGGGTTCGTGCACCTCTCACGAAAATAGGGGGCATGTGTTGACACCCAAAAATGGCTTGGTCTAAGACATGGTAAAATCCCAGACTTAGCCATATTTTGAGGTCCAACTCACCGCAAATTTCTAGACTTAGCCAAAATTCGAAGAGAGATCAAAAGGTGCTTTCTGGAAGTGATCGGACGCTAGGCACCGGTGCGTCCGGTCACTCCCCATGCGTCCGGTCAATCAAAACGGACGTCTAGGCCAATTCCAGGAATCGACCGGATGCACGGGTGCGTCGGTCCAATGACCGATCCACATCCGGTCGAGGTTGGCGAGCGCGCGGTCGATTTCGTGACCTTTCATTTATCGACCCGGATGCGCGCATCGGGTGCGCCGGGTGGTAATGCTTGCCGTGCGTCCGGTCAGCCCGACGCTAGTCGCGTCCGTACGAGATCCAAACCGATTTGTTTCCAATCGTGTTTAGGTCGGGTTTTGAGGCTTGGAAACGTCCAAGAACAGTTTTCTAAAAGGATAAGACCACCCTCCTCTATATAATAAAGAGGTTCATGGCCGATTTGATCCCATCTACATCCAATCGACATTCAATCTACCCCCTGTCCCGTTTGTAGGTCATCTTTTTCCTTCAACCCTCTATCCTGCTGTTCGGCGGCGATCTCCACGACCTTCGTCGACGTCCTAGGCGGCCTTGCTGGTCCTAGGGCACCCCTCGCGTGCGTCCTCCCGACGGGTCTTCCCGGATGTACGTTCGGAGGTTCTTCCAACCGGCACCAAGCTCTACATCGGCCCTAGCGATCTCTTGATCGTTCGTGGCGATCACGTTGTGGTGCTTTCATTTGCTTCAAGGTTGTGTGCAACCTTCGGTAGGATCAAGGCCCTCTCGGTGTGTTTGGCGTGAAACCCTAGTTTTGCGTCAACATGAAGGATCAATCATAGTTCAGAGTTATTGTGTAGGTTAAAATTCATGATGACTCGTTCCCATCGCTATTTTTTTTTGAAAAGACCGCTCTCTTTCGTAGTCCCAAGAAATTGGGCGGCTTGCAAAAATAGCTTTTGAAATTTCCCTATTCGGACCCTCACCCGAGGTTGCAAGTTCCGATTTTGCCACACACGGGTTTGCGGCTTTGTTTAAGCGACACATGGGGGCCGCCGCCAAACTGCCGGGGGATTTATTTATTTGTCACTCTTCACGAACGCTCGTTGCTTTCGTAAAACCACTCTTATATGGCGTTTTATTTTTTTTTATCCCACAACACAGTAACTTCTTTATTTATCCGCCCTTTTTCGCTGACGTGGCGTTCCAACTAAGCTGGACAGCGTGGACAACAACCTTGACGCACTGGATGGACACGCAAAATGACCGGCCTGCCCTTCCCAAAATCTTTCCTCCGCTCGCTCGTGCCCGTCCGCTCCTGTCCGCGAAATCCTGCCCCGGTCCGCTCCTGTCCGCGCGAAGAGAACGGCGAGCGCCGCCACGCCGCGCCGAAGAGAACGGCGAGCGCCGCCAGCCGGCCCTGCCCCTCGCCCCTAGCCCCCTCGTCGCGCGGTCGGCAGCTCGCCCCTCGGCCCTCGTCCCGTCTCCGCCCCGGCCTGCAGCGACTCCTGGTGCCGGCGGCCGGCCCCTCGTTTTCCCGGCGTCCAGCAGCCCCGCCCTCACCGTCCGCCGCCGTGGCTGGCCCTTGAGGCTAAGCTGCAACCCTCAGAAGGTGAGGAATCGATCTGCTCCGCTCTCCCCATTCCAACTCCTTTGTTCATTTAATTTTCTCCCAAATCCTTAACCCTAAGCATGCTATTTTGATGAACTCGCTTTGTTTGTTGCGCTTGCGCCTCGCCGCCAGCAGCTCAACCCAGCCAGCAGCCATCCTCCGCCTCTCACCGCCGTCTCCTTCCCCAAATCCCGGTGCTTCGATCCCACTGCCTGGCACGCATGACGCAGCAGCAATAGTCCTAGACTCCTAGTCTCCTACTGTCCTGCCCTTCCCCGCTTCTGCGCAGTCCCGATCGCCTACTACTCCTACTAGCCCCCATATTTTCTACAAGCTCTGCTTCCCCCGCCTTGAGCAGCTAGGGTTTTGGGAGCGCGAGGTGAGCCGGCATGACGACGCGGGGAGCCAAGCGCGCCGCGACATCTGACGCCACCGCACCCGATGTACGCTCTCTTCCATTTCTCCCCCGTCTGAATCGCGTTCCTCCACGGCGATGTGTACTGTTATTTTGGGGGCACCTAGTGTAGTGAGAAGGTGTTGATCTTGCATTCTTGCGGGTGTAGAAAAGCTTATTCTATTTAATTAGCTTTTCGGCTCGGATCCTGATTCAATCTTCTGGTTGATTGGTGAAAACTGAAAAGTAACATGTAGCTGGCAAGGCTGAATGTCTTCGAAGTTTGATTTGGGGAACATCGAGATCATCACGGTGGAGCTGGTAAAAAGTCATGTGTTCAAATTCGTGCACCTAGAAGCTTAAGGGCATTTTAATGCAGTGACGTAGTGTCTTCGAGTTTGATTTGGGGGAACATCGAGGTCATCGCGGTGGAGCTGGTAAAAAGTCATGTGTTCAAATTCGTGCACCTAGAAGTTTAAGGGCATTTTAATGCTCTTCGTTGGATTTTTCCTGCAGTATGTATAGTATTTTGAGTGATGGAATTCAGAACTAGAGCCAACAATTACTTCCTGCTGGAAAGAAAGTAGCAACATAGTACATCACAGGATTGTCCCTTACTCACTCTAAACTACTCCCTCTGTTCCAAATTATAAGCTGTTCTACACTTGTGTATCTAGAAAAACGACTTATAATTTGGAATAGAGGGTGTAGCTCTTAATCATGAGTATCCTTGAATGCTTGATAGCTCAACCGGTCAACCCCTATTCATTAATGTGACAAGAGGATAACCACAGCCCTAAAACTTTTAACTGAAGCCTGACTATTGCATATCAGTGCTGGCACATTATCTATATGACTGTTCTGATCTAGTCACGGGAAGTTTCCTGCTAGCATCCATTCAATTTTTTTTTTTATTTATTCCCTCTGATTCTCAAACATGTATAAAGTTTTTTTTTTTCTCTATCATTCTATCTTCCTGTGCCCCTCCATTATTCATTTTTGTTATTACAATGCTGCAGTTACCAAGTAAGAGAGTAATGGACGGACCCTCTTTTGATGTTCACAGGGCGGAGTCTTCCCATCAGCATGTGATGGCAGGACCCGCTACTTTAGATCCTCGACGGGCTGAGGCTGCTAACAAACACGTAAGGGCACTCAATACCCAGTTTGCGAGGTATGTTTTTATTACGCTTTTTTTGGAAAGATTTTAGCTTGTCCACCTAAACTAATTGGTATTTTTTGATTTATAGTATCCTCTTTTTCCCTTTTATGGTCATTATTTGAAGCATGGAGTGTTCGTTAGTTATTAGCACGTTTCTGAAATCTGAATGACCCTTGAAAACAATATTGGTTGTTCTAATTAATGTAATTTCGTGCTTCACATTCCTAGAGTCACACTTATATTTCTTGTCAAGTGCGTACTGTATACTCATATATAATTTATTTTTGAGCAGCTGGGTTCAATTGCAGCTGCAAAATCATCCAACTGAACTTTGGGAGGACGGCCTTAAGGATTACATATCACATGCTTCTGAAATCATGGTAAAGTTTTCGCTGTTTGTGAATGACTTGCCTGTTGTTTTTAATATATATTGCATTCAAATATTCAATAAGGGCGGATCTAGGAAATTAATTAATTAATTAGTGTCGTCAATTAAATTTTCTTGCTAAAGCTAGATTATCAATTGTACGCAGTAGTGTTACAAAGATAATGGCCTCAGTCCATTGCTTTTTTTTGCAGGAAACCACTGACTTCTTTGTTCCATTTATCTGCCCATGGCATTCATATAACTCTGCAGTAAATATATTCTTGGAATCTGTATAACCGTGTCTTATTGTTGTTACTGATTGCTTATGAGATTTATCGCATCAACTTTTTCCTAGTTCTGATTACATATCTGAAACATATTTTTTTAAAATGTATTTATATTGATGATTTAAGGTGTGGAATTGATTAGTGTATGCAGTCATCTTGTAGTTCCTTACTTTACTTTCTGTTTGATCTTTGTTCATTTCTTAGGTGGTTTGTTAGTCAGATTTCTCATTGTATATGCATATACCATTGTTCCTCATTAGGAAAAATTCAAGGATGTTGTCAACTGGCTTAGGCAAAATCAAGCAGGCTCAACAGTTGTTTCATCCCCAAGCTCACTCAAGGATGAGAAGTCTAATCTGCCAGCAACAGATGATAGCAAGCTTTTGGTACAGCCAAGTTCAGATAACAAGCAGAAGGCTCCAATTACAACTTTTAGTTCTTCATCTTTTCAGAACTCAAGCTTACCAAACCTTTTTTTCATCGCCTTCTCAGCAAAAAACACCAGATTTCAGTGGTATGACTATTCACTGCTTTTTTTATATCATACGCTGTTTATATTTACTGCAGAGTTTTCTTACAGACGTATCTACAATATATTCATATCTATTATGACAATGATATCCAGGTATGTTTGACAAGAACACATCCAATGATAGCGGTAAACCAGCTTTCCAGTTTGGTGGAAATAATGTCATATTTGGTGAAAAGAAGGATACACCTGTTGACAGCAGTAAACCTTTCAAATTTGGCGCAAATAATGGCATATTTGGTGACAAGAAGGATACCCCTAGTGACAGCAGCAAACCTTTCCAGTTTGGTGGAAACAATGGCATATTTGGTGACAAGAAGACTACAACTAGTGACAGCAGTAATCCTTTCCAGTTTGGTGCAAATAATGGTTTTCAAACATCCAATGCACCATCTATTTTTTCTTCAGCTGCCCAAAGTTTTAACCCACAGAGTCCACCTCTATTTTCAATGAATCAACAGTCAGTCCTCTCAGGTATCTTTTCTGATCTTTTGTGTGTGTGTGTGTGTGTGTGGGGGGGTGCCTGTTTGGAGTATTTGAACAATGATCGAAGGCATTTCAATTTCATACTCGTTTATTGCCAATGTAGCACGATTGCAAAATCATCTACCAGCCAAAGATTATGTTATTCGTATTTTTCCCTTTTCCTCTTTCAACATTCTATTTATAATTTGGCCTGTGCATTACTCTTGGAAACATATTTTTTTAAAAACCAATGGACTCCTTAACGAAATGTAGCTTTTAACTTTAGGGAAATTGTTTTTAACTTTTTATATCACCAAAAGGTCCCAGTTTTACTGTTTCAGAAACGCCACTGTACTTCTACTTACACTAGAATCTAAGCAAAACTTACCTCCAATACTCAATTAGCATGTCATTCATCTCGCTTTATTATCACTATATTGGGGCTCAGCAACACAATGCTGGATTTCTAAATGTCAATGTTACTACAATGCAACATTTATTGCAAAGATCACTTGTAATTTGGAAGGCAGTTGCAATTTGATTGATACACAATGGTTTTGTTGGTCACAACCTGTGTTTGAATAGCAGATGATAAAAGTAATTAAGCTGTTCTATTTGCAGCACCTGATCACACTGATATAATAAATTGTTATGATATCTATATTTTCAGTGCAGATCATAACTTTCTTGCTGTTCCTTTCTCAGGAAACCAAAATACCGCTGAAGCTTCAGCTGACGCTGATGAAGGTATCTAATATTGTACATCTCACTCTCAATCTTCCATGCCTCTGACTTCTGTTTTAAGTAATGTAAGTTTCACGCCATTTAATTTTTCAATACTATGTCTTCTTAATTCGTTTGTTTGTCATGATCATGATCAGATGCTGAACCTGAGAAGCCAAGCAGCCCTTCTGTAAAGAAGGCAGAAGAGACAGGGATAGTTGTTGTTCATGAAACTAAATGCAAGGTGTATGTGAAGGTATCCATCTGATCTGTTTAACATATTGCTTTTCTTTCTAGAACTGTAAATCTGTAATATTGTGTTTTTACTTTGATACTCTAATACTGTGCAATGTTTGCTCAATACGTCGTTTCAGATTTTACTTGACTATAAATGTGTTTCTCGTTAATGCAGCATGATGATGCAACTAAAGGTTGGAAAGACATCGGTGTTGGTCAGCTCTCTATCAGAAGTAAAGAAGGCACAGAGAAAGCTTCTAAAGAATCTACTCCTACCATTGTCATAAGAAACGATGTATGTGTTCTCTCCTGTTTGTTTATAGTAATTAATGTTAATTTATCTACAGTCCTGGGTAATATTTATCCTTCGACTGAATGCCAAACTTGACATTACTATCTGTATTTTTTTTTTTCATTTGATGCTTTAGAAATTGACACGGTCTTAAACATATCTTCAATGTATACCTTCTTTAAGCATTTGATGCTAAAATTTAATGAGAATATTGTTATTTGAAAGTGTTTGTCATTAAGAATCTATTAATGTTATTTCCATGTATTTTTGATGATTTTGTCTGTATTAGTGGTCAAGTGTCTAAATGCATCCCCTAAATGTATTTTATCCCGATCGAATATTGGAAATCAACAAATGGTGTCCCCCACCCCCAACTATATTGTTTCTTTAAAACAAACCAAGTTGAATTATCTTGGCTCTCACAGAGTTCAACTTATGATTTTCATTTATTTGGAATTTGAGAAGGGTACCAGGTAAATTTAGGTGCCAAATATTCAATTAGGTATATGTATTTAAATGTTGTTTGTAATATTGTTTCTGGTCAGACAAAATACTAATGTTTTCAAACTGGTAGCAGGTTGGTAAAATCCTACTGAATGCTCTGATCTACAAGGGGATAAAAATGAATATTCAGAAGAATACAGTTGCTTCGATATTTCATACTTCAGTAAGTAACTATTGTCCATTGGAGCACCTACCACCGCACCCTGACCCAATGAACATACCCAATAAATCCTGCATTTCATTTTCAGGATTCGCAGTCAAGTGAATCAGATGGTGGCACAGTCGTAGCTCGAACATACCTGTTCGGTTGAAAAATGAGGAGGCTGCTACAAAATTATCCACAGCAATCAAGGAGAATGCTCCCACAGACTGATTCTTAGGGACCATCTCGAATCTCTGCTTTTGGCACGAGCTGTAAAATTCTGAAGGGAAACACCACCAATGGCCACTGCTGCAGGCCAAAAGATGCCTTGCAGAGTTTTTCCTTTTTGTTTTCCTAGCTGCACCGAGATATCCTGCTTGTAACTTGACTGGCTGGTTATGTTTTAGTACTTCTCTCTCATGGTACCGCCACTGACCTGTGCAACTCTGGTTATGGGGATGAGGACCCATGTATCATCCTTTTGCATTGATAAGGTTGTTGATCATGTTTACAGCGTCATCATCCTGTCACCAGAGGTAGCAAGTGGCAATGGTTCAAGTCTGTGATGAAAATTTTAGTTCTTGTCTATATCACTTGAGATTTAGGGGGTGTTTAGTTGGTGAAATATTTTGGGTTCATTTCTTGAAGCACTTTTCGTTTTGTATTTGATAATTATTATCCGATTATGGACTGAAACTAGGCTCAAAAGATTCGTCTCACACTTTTCAACCAAATTGTGTAATTAGTTATTTTGTTTAACTACGTTTAATCTCTAAAAATGCATAAAGAGATTTGATGTGATGGGTACTGTAGCTACTTTTTGGGTTTACTTTTTGGGTTGCATGGCAAGTGAACATGCTAACCAGTAGTACTGGAATTTCTGTGAATGCTACGTTGTGCCCTGTCGCTTCTAGTACACAGTTCAAGAGAGATTGGGAGATTTGGAAAGGGGCAGACACCTTATTCGCCTTGGTGGCGCGGGAGACTGGAAGGAGAGGAATGCAAGATGTTTTTCGCCAAAACAGCTCAAGCACCAGCCATCTCCTCGCCACGATCAAGCATACCGCCGATCAATGGATCGAAGCCGGGCTTGCAATCTTAGTTGTCTCATTCGCGAGTAATCGGCATGTAATTTCTTTGGGGAGGCACCAATCAAATGTAGATCTTCTAACCTCCCCGAATGTGTACCATGTAAAAACTCTTCTTCTTATAAATATAAAGAAGGCGCAAATCTTTTGCGTTTCGAGAAAAAAAAACATATAGTTCTACATGGAGCTGCAGCTGCTGGCATGCTACAATACCATTACCACTCCTATTTACAATTTACAGACAGGCTATTTTACCCCACAGATAGACATTTTACAAGATCTTCTTAGACAATGTTTTGCATGATTCATTTGCTCTGGCATTCTTCTGGGTCAGCGATCAGGATCTTCAGCCATCCCTGTTTGTGACTCTGCAGACGCCAAGCTTAGCATAAACTTACTGCATGAGACAATGACACTACTACCACTACATTACATTACATTACATTACATTACAGAGAAGTGTTTGTACACCACTGGGAACACACAGCTTCTATTGAAACGTTACCTGCACGCATTTTAGAAGATCTCCTTGTAGACAATGTTTCTCGCCATCCCTTCACCGGGGCACTCTTCGTCGGTGATGAGGATCTTCAGCCCATCCCTCGTTGTGGCTCTGGAAACTGCTACATAGAGCTGCCCATGGGTGAAAACCTGCCTTGGTAAATAGAGCCCGACCTTTTTCAGAGATTGCCCTTGGCTTTTGTTAATTGTCATTGCAAAGCACACAGAGAAACGGAACTACTTTCTTTTAGCATGAACGGCCACTTGGGTTCATACTGTGTCATGATGATCTGAGGGATGCATACCTTATCCCCTATGCATGCTCTAGTTATGATCTGTGCTTCAGTGACCTTTTTCCCCGAGTCGTGTGATTATCATTCGAGTACCGTTGCACAGCCCTGCTGTTTGGTTGATGTTACGAAGAAGCATCACCGGCAGGCCAACTTTTGAGCTTGAGCTGGTGGTTTGGAACTCCTGAGTGCTTTAAGTTGTTGAGGAACTTAGTTGGATAGTGATGCTCCATTTCATGGTTGTAGTACATCGATTTGGACACACTGTCACTGCTTAGATAACTCACTGTGTCACCCTGAATTTGTTCCATAGCATACTCGTTGATTTCTTTGGCATCTTCATTTATTGCATTTTTCTTCTAGGAACTTCTGATCATAGCAGTTGTCATGCAGGCCCGGGTAGGTGCTTTCAATGATTTTTGCTTTTGGATGATCTCCTTTTTGTAGCAACAGGTCACTGGGGATAGTAGTCCATTCCTCCTCTAATGTAACCGTGTCTCCATTACCGATTTGTTGTATCCACTTTGCAAATTCCACAGTCTTCTGCAACTGTGCTCGATTTGGACGCTTGGGAATTTAACCGCATATTTTTGTCAACTTGAATACCTCAAAATGTTGCCACAGATATGATCGTTTAATTGACGCATTTATAGTGTGTTCTCTTCTTCCTTTTGGCACAACAGGGAGGATTTGTCTGAAGTCACCTCCTAGAACAACTGTCATCCCACCAAAGGGCTTTCAAGGCTGTTCTCATTAGTGAACCTCAACACATCTCGTAAGCTCTTGTCGAGTGCCTCAAAGCAATTTCTGTGTGCCATTGGAGCTTCGTCCCACAGTATCAGTGACGTCTTTGTTAGTAGGTCAGCCACATCTGAACCTAGATTGATGTAGCATGTCGATTCATCTGTAAGGATCATCGGAATATTGAATGCTGAATGTGCTGTTCTTCCTTGAAACAGAAGTGCCGCAGTGCCACTGGACGCTTAACCGCCACTACTATCTTTCCCTCTGATCGTAGCCTCGTTGTGATTGCTTTCCAAAGGTATGTCTTACCTGTCCCACCATGACCATCCACAAATATTAGCTTCCCTAGTGATTTCTCTGCTGATTCAATTATTGCATTAAAGGCCCTTTTCTGATCTATGTTTAGACTTTTCAGTATTTGCAGGTGCTCATCCTTCAACTTCTCTCTGTCATGGATCATTTCTCCGTTCACGAGTCTGTTTTCGGTATAGTTTAACTCCGCCATATCTGGTATCTCTATTCCAGGGTACGCCTTTAGTGATTTTCCAGCTTGTTCCATTAGCTTCTCAATTTTCATCAAAGCACATTTTCTTTTATGGGAAGGTGCAATGTCGCAGGTCGAATTATCTGTTTGCAGCATGTCTTCAGAGAGTGCTTCCCAGTTTGATTCCCACAGGCTCTTTGGGTTGGTAATCTCACAGTGGCACAGAATGGTTGCAAATAATTGCCGTAGTTGCATCCCAGACGCCCAATTGGATGCTTCCTTGATGCAGTCGATCCACTCCTTGTCATCATTTAGAAATCCTAGTGCATGACATGCTGACTTGTATGAAGGGTGCACAACTCCATTGACAGTCCTGATGTCTTCAAATGATGTGCAGCCCTTTGCAGTATTAAGAAGCACTCTGAGGTAATACCTTTCTCCACTTGCAGGGTGAGCATTGTAGATTCTGCCAATTTTCTTGCCCCTTTTTCTTCTTGCCCATTGCTTTTCTTTGGCATGCCATGTCCATTTGGTCGGGAATTCTGAGTATGTTAATTCCCTGGCATCCTCATGCTTTTTGTTTGTTTCCATCCACTCTGTAAACATGGTTACTGCTGAACCTGGCAGTTTTACTATTTCCTCAAGGTACGTCGAGTCAGGAAAAATCACTTGTTCGTTCTCCACGTGGAACTGTAGCCTCTGAACAGATGATTCTTTGTAGTTCAGGTTAAACCTGAATATTCTCCAACAAGCTTCATATGCTGTGAGATATCTGCATCCCAGGTACATTTTAATCTCATCATTTGTCTTTGATAGATCTGCTTCTCCAATCACTAATGTTGCTTGGTCTTCTTCTCCTGTGGGGATATATTTATATTTTAGACCAAAGGATAACCCAGCTTATATTGAAAGCTACCGAAACCAGTTTGCTGGGGATGCCAGCTTACAAGATTCAGAACGTCTGCAAATGTTCGCACCTGACACCTACTTTCTTACAAAAGTCTGAAACACAGCGTTCATATCACCAAACATCAACAAAAGGCGAAAAACAGATAAGAAAAGACTTAAAGCCGCCAAGTGCTTCTTAACAGGAGGCGGTCACTGTCAAGTAATCATCGCCGGCCTCCACTGTGCCTGTCTTCACATCACCATGCTCTGAGTCCCTCTTGTAACTTGATCAGCACATCCTCCATCTTTAACACCTCTTCCGGTTTCATCATCCTCTTCCACTGTGCCAGCAAGCCCAGAATATTATAAGCAATGGATTTTGGGGGGGATATATTTATATAGGTATTTGATTGATCTAGAATGGGTGAACCACTCCACATTAGTGTGTGCTTGGAACTTGACCAGGAGAGATTTGTTGTATGGCACAACATGTCCATTGTTCATATTGACTCCTTTTATTTCTATTTCCTGGCCTTCATCTCGTCTTCTGTATATTGGGTAGCCATTTTCACCAATTATAGTCTCGTCACATAGACTTTTTGGGAACTGCTAAATGCATCTGTGGTTCACCATGCATGGCGCGGTTGGATTTGCATCTGTGGTTCACCATGCATGCATCATAAATTTCTTAACAGCTTCATATGTTTCTGGATCCTTTTCCTCCCCTTTTCAAGGAATATTAGAATATGGGCATGCGGGAGTCCCTTTCTTCTGGAATTCTATGGTGTATATAACTGCAATTTTTTCCCAGAGGCCAGAGTATCAGCACATGGAGTCTATAAATAAAGACATACATACATTTCAATCTATTGTTAGTTATTTGGTGAGTTTTTCCATACTTACTTGCTTTAGTCTTTCCAAACTCCTTCAGTTTTAGCATGAACACTCGAACCACAATATCAGGTCGTGCTGCTGGCTTCTGCTGGTTCCCAGCTTCATCAAGCATGCACTGGATCTCTGGCCACTTAGGATTGCATATGAATGTTACAAACAAGTCAGGGTTATATTTCAAAATTTCTCAACCCTAGCCCCTCCAATTCCTCTCTCCCCTTTCCCTTATCCTGATTCCCTTCTCAGCAAGGACGCTCGCACGACCGCGTCTCCACTCCAGTCCACCGCGACCTCAGGGTCCGCCGCCACCGCTATCCCTGAGTCCCTCAGCCAACTCGCGCAGCCGCCGCCGCCGCAAGACAGGTGGATTCAATACCAGCCCTCTTCTCTTCCCTTCCCTCCCCCGCACCAACTCACGCAGCCGCCGCCGCAATCCCACAGAGCCAGACGAGGCTACCAGGAGGCCGCGAGCCGCTTCCCCGGCGTCCGCTGCTGCAACCTGCAACCTCCTTTGCGAGTCGCGCCGCCTCCCACACGCACACGCGCAGGCAAGGCGCCGCCGCAGCTCAGCGCCGAGAAGCAGCGCCGCCGACGAGCCTCCGCGGAAGCCAGCGGTGAAAGCTGCTGTGTTTCGAGTGCAGCCAGAGCGCCACGTCGACCATTTGTAAAAAAAATTTAGAACTTTGTTTTGGGCCTCTAGCTTGACCATATCGGCCCAACGGGGGTCCAGACCCGCACTAGAACCCAAAACCTCGTGCGCCGCATATTCCATGCTGTTCGCTTCACCTGCTCTTGTCGCCGCAGAACACCGCCGCCAGCTTCACCCTCACTCCACCGAATAACGGCAGCCGCACTGCAGCCGCCCGCCCACCAACCCCCAAAATGCCGGCGATGTTGACGGCGAAGTTTACGGTTCTCCCTCTATCCCAGTCACCTAAGCCGCAGGCGAGCTTCTGCCCTGGCCTCCGCCCCACGCCGGCGGCGAGGGCCCGCTCTGTCGCTCCGGTGGCAGCAGCCTCTGCGACTGCTGTATCCGCAAAACCGGCGGCGGCTTCGTCTCCCCTGGCTGCGGACCGCAAGGTCGTCCGTATCGGGCTCCCCAGCAAGGGCCGCATGGCCGAGCAAACCCTAAGCCTCCTCAAGGTTTGTTGCTCCTTTCCGATGGGTGCTTCCGTTGCTGGGTTCGAAAGTTTGAATGAATTGGTGTGCTGATTTGGTTATGGTTGTGCTCTTTGTGCTTGATGATGCAGAGTTGCCAATTGTCGGTGAGGCAGCTCAACCCGCGGCAGTACACTGCGGATATCCCGCTGGTGAGGTTTACAGTCCTATCTTCATGTTCTCTCATCTCTCTGATTTAATTACCTTCTGTCAAATCTGTTAGGGAGGCAACCAATTTCTGTGAGTAGGTTTTTAATCAGTAAGCCTCTGGTTCCTGTTCACTGGTAGGATAAGTATTTTAAAAGTGCAGTGTAACTTTCTACTCCCTAGGTTTGTTTGTACTGTAGTAAGGTAAGCTTAACACTTAGGTTTAGCTATTGGGAAATGGCTTTGAGGCCATCTCTGTCATTAGCATTTTCAAGTAATTTTCTAGATTCAAGAATCAAGAAAGCTTTCATGTCTCCTGAAATCTCAGCTAGATCACTCTCACACCTGTTTGCATCATTAAAGCCCTGCTGGACGCAAAACTAGCACACCCTATTACCTGCAGAGCATGGCCTGTATGCATCAATGATGAACCCAAACATCTGATTTGTAGCTGTATGCGTTGAGGCTTTGTATCTTTAAATGGATTAATATCCAATGTGGAACCATTATATCTGCCTAAATCTAATCAATGTTCAGCGGCACAGCCTGGGTCCTTGTCTTTTCTCTTTTGTCTTTGGGTTAATGTGGTTCACTTACAGTCCAGCCATCCATGTTTAAGTTATATGCTCGCCCTCATTCATAGCATGTCGGCCTTATTAACATCATTTGACATTATTTGTCCATTGGCTAGACCATTGGTATAGTCCCTGTTCTTCTTTCCTCCCATTTTAAGTTCGGAGATAAGAAGTAGTGGTATGCTGGTAGCATTGTAAGATTACTTTCTTTCCCTTCACTTCAACTTTATATACCTCCTTATTCGGTTTCTATGTGTGGATAGCTGATCTGACACATTATGTGGATGGAGTGATTGATAGTTTCAATAGAATTCTTGCTGAGTTTATGCAATGCGCTGATATCTTTTTATCCTTTCCAGATTCCAAATTTGGAGGTTTGGTTCCAAAGGCCTAAGGACATTGTTCGTAAACTTCAGTCAGGCGATCTTGACCTTGGCATTGTGGGTTTTGACATAGTTAGTGAATACGGGGAAGTAAGCTTTTGAGCAATCCTTTTTTTTTCCTCGAACACGCATTAGATCTGCATATCATTATTTTGCTCTGCAGGCCACTCTTTTAGATGTATGTATTAACAAACCACAAGTCCTTTTACTCAAGAGTCACCACACAATATTAGTCCTGGGATGAAAATAAGTGTGTAATTATTGCAATTTGGACTGTATACCCTATATAATGATGTCAAAGAGGTAAAAAATGTTTTCAGCATGCATTTGATCATTTCTCATTATCTTGTCCTTGGATTAATGCCTCCCTGATTTCTGCACACGTGGTTCTGGACCTATATATTATAAAACATGAATTTCTGCTAATTGAGTTCGCAATATTCTTTTTATGTGAAATTTATCCTGTGTTGAAGAAACCTTTATCTGACCAATGTCTGTACTTAAAATTTTATGTGGCAGGGCACTGAGGATTTAGTGGTTGTCCATGATGATCTTGACTTTGGACATTGTCGTTTGTCCCTTGCGGTATGTTGTTATCTAGGCCCATTCATGGGTAGTAGTCTTGTTATTTTAAATTGAAGTTTATATCTGAAACAGTCAACTTGTCTGACCAGGTACCTAAGGAAGGCATTTTTGAGAACATAATTACTTTGGAGGATTTGTTAACGATGCCTGAATGGACAGAAGAAAGGCCACTACGTGTTGTTACAGGATTTGGATATGTATGATCCAAACCCAAGCTGTCTAATTCCTGCTCCCCACCCACCCATGCCTCACCAGTCCACCACAACCACACACACTGCATTGCTGACTATTCACCCCAGTTATATTATTATGCTGCAGCTAGGCGAGAAGTTCTTAAGAGAGAAAGGTTTTAAGCATGTTTGCTTTTTATCTGCCGATGGAGCTCTTGAGTCATATCCTCCTGTGAGTTTTGATTTCCTTCTGTTTCCTTGCAATTCTCCCCCTTTACCTTCCTTTTTTTTTGCATTTGCTTCCATGTATTTATTATGAATTTGATTGGCCCAATAGGTTGACCTTTTCTGTTCCCCAATAGTACTTAACTTTAGATCTTTAGAGAATCTAAGTGCTAACTATTTGTGTTAATATATCTTAGATATTGCTCTATCCAGAAATCAGTACGCCACATAGAATCACGTGTACTATTGACTCTGTTAGTCTGCTATATTTTTTTATGTTCTTGCTCTAGTTCTGATGGCTGGCATGAATTCTGTATGGGTAATATATGACTGGCGTAGATTATGGGTGTCTGAACATTAATCCTTCACATGGATCAATTTTTCATTTACTATTGTAAGGTACTACTGGAATGCACACTAGCATCATTTTTACTAGCTTGCAAGTTGTTGTGTAAAGAGTCTATCAAGGTTAATGCACACTGCTAATTTCCTTTCCCCTGTGAAGATGGGTATGGCTGATGCTATTGTGGATCTCGTGAGTAGCGGAACGACCTTGGCGTGAGAATAACCTAAAGGAAATTGATGGTGGAGTAGTTTTGGAAAGCCAGGTAAACTCTCTCTCTCTCTCTCTCTCTCATGTCTCACATGCATGTGTAGATCTGTAGACAATACTTTGCAGTTGATGGTTCCTTTGTCAAAAGAAAAGTTTATCCTTTCTTATTTCCTAAGATATCAAATTCTATGCAGGCCACTCTTGTAGCAAGTAGGAAATCTCTGCACAAGCGTAAAGGTGTGTTGGAGGTTACTCATGAGTTGCTTGAAAGACTAGAAGCTCACCTACGAGCAACTGCAGAGTTAATGGTAAGTCTTCATATAACTCATTTATGCATGTTTATACTGGTTGGAACAGAATTATTGTACTTCCTATTGTTATATTAGGTCACCGCAAACATGAGGGGGAAACAGCGCAGAAGAAGTGGCAGAGAGAGTTCTTAGCCAAACATCAATAGGTGGATTGCAGGTAATAATTAGGATAATTATAACTGACAATAATCATTATCTTCTTGGAACTGTCAATGTATTATCTGTAGTTTTGGGGTAAATGATTATTTTTCTGTTCGGGAATTGAGTTCCATTCATCATATATCATATATAGTCCCTATAGTGTCTATATCTGTGACCAAAATATAGTTGGAGTCATTATACAACTGTAGTAGCTCCAATATACGCATTAAGCAAATCTAATTATTCTGCATCATTTAAGTTTTTCCCCTCTGCATCATTTAAGTTTTTTTCCGCACTGAATAAAGGATTATAATATTTGGTTTTTTTTTTCTTCTTCCTCGATGAGGTAACTTCTTGCTCATTAGAGTGATACTACTGCCTCTAATTGTATAACAAGTGTTATGAAATTAATCACTATCTATATTTGAAATTGCAGTACTTTGCAATATCAAGGTTGGATTTGTATATTTCTGACTTTTGCTATTGATTTCATTTACTCAATGTTGATCTGAACAGGGGCCCGACTATAAGTCCTGTCTATTGCAGACGTGATGGAAAAGTTG
Organism: Hyparrhenia diplandra; assembly: GCA_015847255.1. Lineage (NCBI taxonomy): Eukaryota > Viridiplantae > Streptophyta > Magnoliopsida > Poales > Poaceae > Hyparrhenia > Hyparrhenia diplandra. The sequence goes on from JADLZK010009817.1 coordinate 26,284, forward strand.
ATGTGGATTTCTATGCAATTAATGTGGTTGTTCCACAGAAGTTGCTTTACAAATCTATCCAACAACTGAGATCAGTATGACTCTTGCTTCATCCTTTCTTTTGTTAACACACAAATTGCTATAGTCTAATGACATGATTTAAAAAGATGATTATTCTCAACTAATTACCAAACTAACTTGTCATTAGAACTTTCTCCATACCAAATTGTTAAGTCATTCCAAAATCTCAGAGAGTTAAAGCATTTCAAGTTTAACCAAAATTATAGAGGAAACTACAAATATTTGTGACATCAAATAGATATATTATGAAAATATAATTAACGAAGAATAAATGTTATTATCTTGTCGTATAAATTTGGTCAAACTTGAGAAGTTTTGACTCCAAGATTCTTACAATGACTTACAATTTGGCGCACCTATATATATATAACTATGTGCCTGAATGATTCTTGATGTTAATGGGGCGCGCAATACTAATGCACATATCTGTGGACTTGGAACTGCAGGTTGGTGGCAGTGGAGTCTTGGTAACAAAGCTGACCTACATATTTGATGAGGAGACGCCAAGGTGGCGCAATCTCCTCTCGGAGCTGGGGTTGTAACTTGGGTGCATGGTCAGCTTCTGGTGTCTTTTAGAGTACTGCACCGCGTTGCCCATGCTGAAGCATGTAAACCCATATGCAGCAGCGATGAGGCCGTGTGGCATCTGTTGTGTACCCCTTCGCTTCAGGAAATTTTGGACTGTAGCACCGTGTATTGTGCTCAGCTGTTTAGACTCAGGCATGTATATCTTGACCATGTGCGTGCGATGTATTGGTAGAGTTGGGGAATCTTGTTGGGCGTGTGTGTATTTCTTGTGCGGTTGTGCCTGACTTCTCTTGCCGCGGCACCGAATAATCGGCCATGTTTGAATAAAGAAAGTCGGTATTGTTCTCATTTATGACCCTCTGTGCAATCATCGATGTACTAATAAATCTAGTCATGCAGTAGATCGGCATTTTCGTTTGCGGATTTTCTAAAAGCACAGGTGATTGCAGATAGGCCGTCAGCCTGTTAATTTCCCCAGTGTTGCTGTATGTCGGTGCCTGTTTCATCTCATTCTCATGCTTGTCTTTGCTCAACTATTGTATTGCATCGTAACACTCCCTGGACGATTCCGTGACTTGCTCTGCCCTCTCAGTTCTATGGCTGCTCTGCCCTCTCAGTAACCTGTTCTACGTGCTCTGGTTTTGACCTCTGGACCTCTGGTTCAATAAAAATGAAAGATGGTTGCTCTGCCCTCTCAGTAACCTGTTCTTTCTACGTGCTCTGGTTTTGACCTCTAGTTCAAAAAAAATGAAAGATGATTCCCCACAAAAATTGAATTTATAGTTCACTAGCAAAAATACGTCCCGTGCGTTGCACAGGGCATACAATTTATTGTAAAGTACTCTTGCCAATAGTAGATGTGTCCATATTTATTGTTGAATGCTCAGGATAATAGCAAACGTGTCGATGTGTCCAAACACAATGTTTATTATTATGTGGTCATCTAAAAGAAAATTATCATTGTTTGATTCTAACTGGAATTTTTTTTCTTTCAGCTCGTCTAGTAGAGCTCTGAGTATCTTTTCCGAAGAAACCAAAGCAATTTTGAGAAAAAAAAATGTTTTTCGCAACAGATCCTCCTGTTTTGAAAAATGTTTGGCAAAACAAATCATTTATTGTTTTATTTTATCTTTCTTTTTACTATTCTTAATTTTACTCATTTATTTTATTTCCCTATTCTCCCCCTATCCAAGTCCCTGTACCCTCATTATCTTCTCCCTCTCTTTATCGATTCATATATTTATTAAGAACAAGGTATTTTCATGTGCCTAGATTAATTTGTTCTTCTTCCCCCGATCATTAAAAATATTTTTGTTCAAAGAAAAAGTTCTTCGTGGACTGACGGCCTGGCTGCATCAGCTGGCGGCGAGTAGTGTCTTTATTTTATTTTATTTTTATTTTATTTTTCTTTTGCTGCTCTATTCCCTTACCACTCTCTTTCCTCAAGTTTTTGACGCAAACTCCTTGTTTCTTCCTCAAATCCGGCGAAGTGGGAAAGATATCGACGTCTTGCATGTTTCACGATGTGGTCTTCTGCTTCTCGATTTTATTTTCGAATAGAGGAAAAAGAAACCATGAATTTATTTGAGGTAGCAATGGATTTATTGATTTTTGTCGAGGTGTTATAGTTTCCTTAAGGGCCTTTTTCCTTAATGATATAGTCTGATTTGGTTAGATTTAGATTGTATTGTATTTAGGATGGGAGTCGTGAGATGTCTCATGTTTCTATCTTTTTGTTTCAAAAAAAAAAAAAAAAAAGTTAGGTTGAGTACAGTTGGGATTGTCGATTCCGGCTAGATTGGGCCGAGAAATTGACACGTGAATTGGAGGATTAGGAGGAGGGGATGGGCGGGGGGCGGCGGCGCGGGGCCTTGCTGGGCGCGGCGCGCGACCCGAGGGGGCGGCACGTGGCGGCCGGCGGCGGTGGGAGGGGGCGGCGGCGAGGGAGAGGGAGGCGGGAGAGTTGGGATAAAATTCTTTATTTGCTTGTTACCCCGAAAGATTCTGGACCCCTTACTTATATAGCCCGGCTATTGGGACTTGTATCTCAAGCAATCTCTCTAAAGGTTTCCTTATAGATTGGAATACCTTTTACAAGCATGTCCTATTTATTTATTTCCTAATAAGGGTCTCCCTTATAGATGAGATAGCCCCTTGCACACCAAAACACCTAAAGATAATCCTAGATATTTTCCTCCTTTATTTCGAATTAATTGCCGAAAAATCCGCGGAAAGGAGGAGGCGGCGGGCGAGGATCTTGTGTGGCGGGAGGGCGGGGCCGGCGCCTGGGCGGTCGGGCCCGTCCTCCTGGCCCTATTTCCTGGGTCGTGACATCTCCCCCCTCTCCAGGCCAGGCGCGTCCTCTCGCTGGATGAAAGTCCATTCGGTCACCCCGGGATGGAGATCGGCTGCCTGGAGCGATGAGCTCAACTGCGGCAAGAGCCTACCCCGCACGGGTTCCCGAGGATCATATTCTCCCTTATGCGCTTGGGATCAAATTCCAGTAGGTAGTGAAGATTGCCGATGTAGCCGTGGTAGATGTAGCGATGAGCAAAGACGTTCATCTTTGTGTGAGGCCGTCTGGCGACGGGCCGCGGTGGGAGCTCCTTGGAACACCCACCTCAAGGTGCTGATGCACCATGTCGGCGTGGTGGGCTCTCCGGGGAACAAGAAAACATTTCATTTGGGAGGAGCGTTGACGAAGAGCGGAAGGAGGCGTCGGATGGTCTTTGCGGGCGAGTAGGAGGGTGGCGACTAAGTTCAACATCGTATCAGGTATATGAAGGAGCGGCGTCAAGCGAGAGAAGGAGAGGGAGTGGGCACCCCTCTGCGCGTCGTGGCTGATGTGGATCTTTGTCGGACGGTGAGGAAGAGGCGATCCATGCCGTCGAGGGAAAACGACCACTGGCCGGGCCGATGTGGTGGCGCCTTGGCCACATGCCGCCAAGTAGGATGGCGGTTGGAGCGCGGACGATGATGGCTCCGTCGTGTAGGCTCCCAAAGGCGAGGGTAGTTGATCCTGCGAACTCCACGAAGCAAGGCCTTCGGCAAGTGCGGCGTCGAGTCGAGGAGGCCGGAAGGTAGAAACGGCCGTCGAAGAGGAGGGGAGGCCGTCTTCGAGTGTCCATCTTTGGGCGGCGTCGCTGTGTGGTGACGTCGAGGGCGATGCGGCGAGGTGGTGATCCTCCGGTGCTTAACTGGCGTAGGCCGGGCGAAGATTCAGCGGATGTGTCGTGGAGGTCAAGGCGTCGCATGCCCTCGAGCGTTTCCCAAGCCGAGTCGCGGATGTCACGGATGCCGGCGAGGATGCCCGACTGAGGAGGCGGGGGCGGGCGCCACGGCGAGGGGGTGGGGTCGAGTGAGCGTGTCCAGGCGACCTTCACGGTAGTCCTGCGGCTCGTGGGTCGCGAAGTCCCATGTCGCGCGTCCTAGGCTTGCCGACCAAGGCATGCCAGGATGACGTCGGCGTCCTCACCCGGTGGCATGGCGTGGCGTCGATGTCGTCGGTGTCTTTGGCGTCGGCGTAGTGGCGTCGTCGAAGGTGGCGGCGCGGCAAGTGACATGGCGCCGGTGCCGGTGGTGATCGAGACACGCACCGGCCGAGTCCGAGAGGCCTGCCGCGTGGTCACCATGGGGGTCGATGTAGTTGTGCGTGGCTCCCGAGTCGGCGATGGTGTTGACGCCCGTGCTCGAGATCATACCCAAGAGGTAGAGAGAATGAGCACCACGCATCGGGAGTCGGGGTCCCAGTGAGGACCTTCGGATCACCGCTCCTCTTTGACATACGCTAATGGGGCGCTTGTCGTGTCGTCGGTGTAGTCGTTGAAGATTGTGATGTCGAAGAGATGGTTGCACTTGTGGCCCCGTGAGAACGGCTCGTCCTGAGTTGAAGCGAGTCCGACCTTTGCGTCGTTCCGTCATCTCCTCCGGTGTCGGCCGTTTGAATGGTCGAAGTCGTTTCTTTGCCGACGAGTGGGGGTGCGGGGGGGCGGCTGCGGTCGTCGAGGCGCAGGGGCCCCGCCTTTACTGCTGGTTTTGCCGAGTTGTAGAGGATGGCGAGACGTCGCCAGACGCCTGGTGAGAGACATAGCTGCTTCCATATCCTTGGGATTACGCATCTCGGCGTCCGTCTTGAGCGGTTCGCCCAAGCTTCTTTGTGTAGATGTTGACTGTTGGCGGGTCGTCGAGGTTGCCCGCCGTGCCACATGTGCCGAGGGCGCTCCGTGTACTCATCGGCGGTGCTGTCTTCCTTAGCGAGGCCAGCTCTCGGCGGATTCCGCCGTTCATTTGGGCGGCGCTCGTTGACATATTGGGCGAAGCTTGCCCAATGCCCGCCACCGGTTTCTCTGGGGCGACCTCATGTACCATTGCTGTGCTCCGCTTTGTGAGATGATATGAAGCGTACGAGACTTGCTCTGTTCTTTGGCGTACCTTGTCCCCCTCGAAGAATTGCTCGCGCCCGGTTGATCCATTGAAGGGATCGTCCTTGCCATCATAGGTGGGAAGGGACGGCTTGTGCAAGCGGGGAGCGAGACACAGGAAGGTGTCGGCCGGAGGGAGGAGGGGGCGGCGCATGCGCCCCCTCGTTGATGATGTGCTGCTGATTCGTCCTTCGGCCTCGGGTAGCGCTTGATCGGGTTCTCAGTCGGTGTTGTCACCTTATTGTCTGGTTCTTCTTGCCATCCGTCCGCTTCTTGATGAATTCGCGGGCTACTGAGCTCTCGAACATTGCCCGCATCTCGATCTCGGCGTCATGGAGTTGTTCTTGGGAGTTTAAGCTTAGCGAAGGATCGTCGGCTGAGATGCGGCGATCTTATCGTCAGCTTGTCCATCCTGGTGTTGATCTTGGCGAACTCATCCCCCAAGTGCTTGATCAGTTTTTTGGCTTCGTCGTCCATGGTGGTGGGTGGATCGTAGTGGTCTCCGGATACCGGTGTCGGTCCGGCTAGATTGGGCGAAATTGACACGTGGTGGAGGATTAGGAGGAGGGGATGGGCGGGGGGGCGGCCGGCGGCGGCGAGCGTCAGCGACCCCGGCCCGGCGGCACGTGGCGGCGGCGGCGGTAGGAGGCGGGCGGCGCGAGGGGAGAGGGAGGCAGGAGAGTTGGGATAAAATTCTTTATTTGCTTGTTACCCCGAAAGATTACAGACCCCTTACTTATATAGCCCGGCTATTGGGACTTGTATCTCAAGCAATCTCTCTAAAGGTTTCCTTATAGATTGGAATACCTTTTACAAGCATGTCCTATTTATTTATTTCCTAATAAGGGTCTCCCTATATAGATGAGATAGCCCCTTGCACAAAAAAAACACCTAAAGATAATCACTAGATATTTTCCTCCTTTATTTCCGAATTAATTGCCGAAGAATCCGCGGAAGGGAGGAGGCGGCGGGGATGCTTGAGCTTGTGGCGGGCGGCGCCGGCTGGGCCTTGGGCAGTCGGGCCCCGTCCTCCTGAGCCCTATTTCATGGGTCGTGACACGGGTACGTGTGGCTGAAAAATTATCATGGTAGAAAATTTCCTTTTTGCCTCTTGGGCCCCTGCACTCGAGTTATTGTTTTGTTTTGCCGTATCATGTTACACCTAGCAGTTACACCCAGGAGACCGGACACATGTTGTGTTTGAGTCCAATTATGACTCGATACCTATATATGGCAGACAGAAATCGGAGGTGGCAGAGTCCATTACGCACAAGGATCAAAGAGGCGGAAGCTGGACTTTTGATCCATACGGACTGCGGGAGCGACCAGGCTGGCAGAAAAGACAGAAAAATGTGAAAAAAAAAAAATGTGATAAGCGGTGATTGACTTGGAACTCTAATTGAAAACGGTGATTGACTTGGGACTCTCTAGCCGTTGATTATGACTTTGAAAAAGGAAGTGGTGGAAGAAAACAGAGGTGAAAAAAAACGGCAGAAATTTTTTCGTCTTTTAATAGTAGGTATAGATTTGCTAAAATTCATGGATGTCTAATTTACGCTAGCCCTTGCACCTCTACCTATGGATTTGTCCCCAAGTGAGATTACTGTAGAGAAATCACTAGTAATAAGCAAATCACTATGGACAGCAAGTCCACGGCCCATGGTTTCTCTTCACTCAAAATATACTATAAATAAATAAAACTCTTTTTTTATTTTTTTCAGTCAGGGGTAAAAACAGTCTTTTTAAGTGTCACTTGACACCGTTATCTTGCTGCAACTAACAGATGGCCAAAGAAGCAAGGAAGTTTCATTTGGAGGCCAAATAGGCAAGTTCGAACAAAAAAGGCCAGAAAAATAAGATAAAGTTTTTTCTAGAGCCAAATAAGCAATTATTCATTTTTCAAATGTCGTGATCTCTTATCTAATTCTCCCTCAAAAGAATTGTTCTGTGTATACGGGCTGCGTAATGGGCCGAGCCCAACGAAATGACCCTACCGTGTCTGTGCAAAATTTCCAAAACCTCGCGCCACCGCCACACAAAGCTCACCCGCCGGTCATTACGGCGTCTCCGACATGCCGCCGTCCCCGCCACTGTCGCCTGTGCTTCATCGCCTCCTCTCCTTCCTCCCGCGCCTCGCTTCCCCACGCCACCTACTGCAGGCGCACGCTTTCCTCCTTCCCCGCGGCGGCCACCGCCACCCGCGTCTTCTTTCCGCGCTCCTCCTCGCTTCCGTCCGCCTCGTGGCCCACCCACAGCAAACCAGCGACCACACCGCCGCGCTCCTCCGCCGCGTACACCCCTCTGTATACCTCAGGGCCGCCGCATCTCCTCTCCAGGAGCCTCCTCGGCCCGCAGCTCCCTCCCTGCTCCTCCGCACCGGCCACGTGGCCTTCGACACCCACGTCTCCGCCAGCCTCGTCCAGCTGTACTGCACCTGCGGACACATCGCCGACGCGCGCAGCGTGTTCCACGAGATGGCCGTCAGGGACGTTGTGGCCTGGAACGTTATGATCTCCGGTTATGTGAAGGCCGGGGACCTGGCCCACGCGCGGGAGCTGTTTGATGCTATGCCGGAGCGGAATGTGGTGTCATGGACGACGGTGATCGGAGGGTACGCGCAGATGAGGCGTCCGGAGGAGGCAATCGAGGTGTTTCGAAGGATGCAGGTGGAGGGCATCGAGCCTGATGGTGTGGCATTGCTGTCGGTTCTGGCGGCATGTGGGGATCTGGGTGCGGTTGATTTAGGGGAGTGGGTGCACAGATTTGTCGTCAGACGGGGCTTCTGCCATGAGATACCACTGATGAATTCGATCATAGACATGTACATGAAATGTGGGTGTATTGAGAAGGCAGTAGAGGTGTTTGAGGGTATGGAGGACAAGAGTGTCGTGACTTGGACGACCGTAATTGCTGGATTTGCATTGCATGGACTCGGTTTGCAAGCTGTTGAGATGTTTCGCCAGATGGAGAGGAGAATATGGCGCCAAATGATGTCACTTTTCTTGCAATCTTGTCAGCGTGTAGCCATGTTGGACTAACTGATCTGGGTCGTTGGTATTTCAATATCATGGTGTCCCGGTACAGGATTAAGCCACAAATTGAACATTATGGGTGCATGGTTGATCTACTTGGCCGTGCTGGTTGTTTAAAGGAGGCCCAGGATTTAGTTAAGGACATGCCTTTGAAGGCAAATGCAGCAATATGGGGAGCTCTTCTTGCTGCAGCTAGGACCCATGGTGATGCTGGTCTTGGAGAACAAGCCTTGGTGCACCTAATTGAGCTTGAGCCTAACAACAGTGGGAACTATATACTCCTATCGAATATTTTTGCAGAACAGGAAAGGTGGGATGATGTGAGCAAACTTCGAAAGGCGATGAAAGAAAGGGGACTGAGGAATGTGCCAGGGGCAAGTTCCATTGAAGTTGATGGCATGGTTCATGAGTTCACCTCCAGGGATGGGTCTCATCCTTTCTTACATGAGATATGTGAAGTATTATGTGAGATCAACACTAATATGAAATCTGTTGGTTTTGCTTTTGTTTCCCTTGAAGTACTGCATGCTATTGAAGAAGACTAAGATCACTAAGCAAGAGCATTATTCACATCATTGACAGATCAGCTCAGAAGATATCTGATTCTCTATATGACACCAATGCTTATAAAATAAAAAATAATACCAGTGGTAACTGAAGTCAATTGATTTATATGCATTGCTCTATGAATTACCTCTTTCTCTGGAAGGATTGAATATTTTTTTTAGTCTTTTTTTTACACTTAGCAAGTGTATATATATTTGCGTCACACGGAATGTGCTGAGGCTCTGCAAAGGATTTTGACTTAAGAGTAGGCGTACTTGGTACATAAGTCAAACTCAAATACACTGTTCTACGATAGACTTACTTTTGCACACTAGATTTGTTTTTCTTGAAGCATATGGACCTTTACAGGTATGAAAATCTGCTACAGTGCCTCGTGACTTGATATAAACTTATGGTTATCTCCCCAGTTGACATGCTTCTCCTTTGGCATATACTCCGTATTTGGTAATTTGGAACAAAATACGCCACTACTTTACAGCTTTAGCTCAAAAGTTCTAGTAATTTAAGTTGTTATCTGAAAGATATCATATTATGTCATGGTACGAGCCATTACTATGACATGGCATTTTTAATGGCATATATAGAGCCCAATTGGCTGAAAAAGCATGGATATGTAAATAACTCTCCCTCAAAGTTCAGATATTGCAATAGCTTCTCTGCATACTACAACAATCATTTATGAGAAATTTAGAATGATACTTCAAAATTCGTCATATATCATATTTATTTCTATTTCCCCGGTTTTCTTGAAATTATCCATTTATATAATAAAAGAAACCATTTCAGACTAGCATTTCACTGTGGCATATTGGCAGTTTACATTTCATTGTGGCATTATATATACACTGGCCCATTGATTCCTGAAGTAGTTACTCTAAAATTGTATACAACTTCGTTGAATTGAATCCTTTTAAGATTGTGAAATTCTAGTTAAATCAGAGTGTTAAGCTCTTGAAGAAGTCTTGCTCTAATCCAAGGTTCATGGTGCCTAGTCCAAGAAGAGCACCAATCCATGCTGGTCGAAGGGCTTGAATGAACTTTGTCAACTTACCTGTAGAGAAGAACAAAATCAGTAAATATAGAGCTTCCCAATTAGGCACAATATGCCGTTTTTTTTTTTTGGTAGAAATGTGCAAGTGGAAGCAAAACCATAAAATTCATAGAATGAAAAGCCAGACCGAAATCAAACAGGTCAAGGCGTCAAGCTACTGGTTCACTGCTCCAACATTAGTCTATTGTCTAAAGTACTAAATTAATATGGAAACATCAAACTTATTTCTTGTTCATCAGAAAACCAGTTCACCAGTACATCATAAAACTGGCCGACTGAACCAGTTCAGTTGAATGATTAGTCTTTTAACTGAACCAAACAGTGAGGTTGCCAGTTTGACTGGTTCAATGGTCCAACCCACTAACCGGTTCGGTTTGTTGCACTATGATAAAATTATCAGATTTAGTTTTAGTCTAGTTAGTATGTTGAAATATTCGGCCTTTTTTGGGAATTTAATCTAATTCGGCCTTTTTTGGGAATTTGATCTACCTCAGTATGTGAGTATCCTACAATGTTTCACTTAGGTCTATGACAGGCATCCAAGACCAAGTTGACCATAACAGCTTTTCTGCAAACCCTTTCGCCTACTTTGATACCAGTTTATAAGTAATAGATAAATCTAGATGATACTATATGTGTAATGTTCTTTTGATTGAAAATATATTTTCATGGAAGCTTATCCTCTAATGTTCAACAGAACTTACCTATATGGTGTTCGTTGACATGGAACTTGTTTTCAGGTTGCATGTTTGGAACAGCTTTTGGTTCCTTGTCCGGCTGCTCTGGCTTCCAGTTGCCGAGCTCTTCCTGCAGTGATCTTCTGCAACTTCCATGACACGCGAGCTTTTCATTCTTATGTTCCTTCATTTTGGCATCGCTGCAAAGTTCTTTTGATGGAGGAGTGTATAATTCTGATCTTGTGAATTGACTAAGAGCCCTGGTTTCCTTAATATCTTCTACATTTTGCGTGGGGAGGTTCAGGTTGCTATCTTCATCCTGTGAGAGTTTAGAACCATTAGTCATTTCCTTCTGAACTGGTGAAGCAGTACTAGAATTGTAAGTTTCATTATCATTTACTTCAGTAATATCTATCATCCTTTCACTGTGACATATGCCAGTGTTTTCAATGATTTGTTGATGAATCCAGCTGTCAATGTCTATAATGCCCATTTCCTCGGGTTTATCTTGCGTCTTCGCTGATTCTGAGATTGAAATCACTTGACCCTGTGGTGGTTTCTCATGTTCTGAGAAAATCACTTGTTTGGTCTCATATTCTGATGTATCCTGGCTGCATTCTGTCCCATCTTGTATACTTGGTACCCAATTCATGTCACTTGTCATGGAGATACTGCATTCAGAACTGCATTCTGACTGCCAAGTCGCAGCATTTACTGGCAGCCTTACAGACTCAGCATAAACTGAGGAAGGCCTTCTCTTTGGTGGCACTGGTGGTTTTGTCTTGTTACTAACAGGTATGTGTTTATTTAAGCCTATCCTGTGCTGGCTAGACGCTGTTGGCTTCATAAACCTTGGTAACCTGGAACAAACATCTCTCTGATTCTTTGAATTCCTTGTATTCTTTGACATGTCAGTTTTCAGCTCTTCACTGGATGGATGTGAAATGTCGAAATTTGTTTTCGACAGATGGCTGAGGCCCTTTAAAATGCTCCATTGTTTCCTTGAGCTTCTTAATCTTTCTAATAATACCTTCACATTCTTGTTCTAGATCACTGATCTCCTGTTCTAATTCCACTAACAAATGTTCCTTTCTTGCTTTTTACTTCCTGTATGTATGTACAAGATCAAAACATTATTTTTTTGCAGCAAAGATTGTGTTGGAATCACATCCTAATAAATGGATTACTCATTTGTGTTCATGGACACAGATTGTTATTACAATTTCTGGGTCACTGAACATTTTTTGCAAACAGCCTGACATTGGCTTCTCCTTATCTACTTTAATGTTTAGTTCATAGCAATGTACAGTCTCTTCCTTTTCTTGAATATATACAAGCTAGCATCACTGCAGAAAGCTTACTTGTGGTTCTTCATTTTCCAGGCTTAATACTTCTGACTCTTGTTGCAAAACCCAAGGTACAGATGGTCTCACACAAATCATTCTCATTTGGACGGATATGAACAAGCATCAGAGTTTTGGACTCACATCCTGTCAACATGAATACACCAAGGTGAGCTACAAGAAAAACCAGTTTGTAAAATAAGAAAACAACAAATTTTCTGCATTTCGGGAACTCTTAGTGAGGTGCCACTTACCTATAGAATCTCTAAGAACTTGTGTGAGCTTGCTATTCCTGAGAATTAAGAAGTTGAACATGTATCATTGTCTCGAAAATAAAATTCTGTTGCGATGACTGCCAAACACCAGTGTATTAGGGATTTTATTTACCTATAAGGAATGTGTGATTTTTTGGTCTGTAGTGCATCTATCACATCCCCTAGGGCTGACAGTGAAAGATTTATGGCTTTTCCTTCCTTGAGTCTTTTCCCAGTTGCCTTTGTCTTTACAAGCCTTTCACTTCCACCTAGATCGATCATCCATAATTTGTTTCTTGCCCTTTTTCTCTCTGGTGCGTCGAATGAGGTCAATGAAATACTGAATCAAACTGTTGCAATATAAGGAAGAGTATAAGTCATTACTATAGAAATTCTTATATGGTATTTTCAAGAAAGCAGCTACTTTCCTATCTAAGCATAATAAGGTTTCTGTAAGCATGCACTTTTGATTCAGGGTCTCTTTCAGTCAGATGCAGCAATGGATGATGCCTTTAAAATTGTTACAGTAAGGGTATTACTTCAGTAAAGTGAAAAATATTACCAGTGAGATCTGCTTGATGTAGAATTAGCCATAGTGGAAGCTGTTGATCTAAAGCGGGTCCCTACTTCATATAGTCTTTTCACTTCTTGAAAACTATTGACAGTAACTGCCACTAGGTTTTCAATCTCGATGCCACCATCAGGATCTGTTTTGATTGAAAGGCTGTATACAGAATAATTGTTTACTTCCAACAAATGAAAAGATGAAAAGGTGGTAAGTGTTCACATATGTATGTCAGTTAGTTAACCTGCATCAACAAAATTGTACAAGAACCATCTATGCCAATTCCAATTCATGTCTTGACTCTTAGAAAGTTGCTGGATTGTCACACTACCCCAATTTACGTCCTTCTATTATGTCTAAATATTCACACTTGATTTTTCGGCATACTGATATGTTGCCTATGCCGAACCGTGACTACGGGCTCTTGTCTGGGTTTCAACTGTAGTCTACCCCAGATGTAAAGTTTTTTTTTTTTTTGGTTACTGATATGTTGCCTATGTGTTAATGCAACATTCTAATGGCCCTGTTCATTTCATTGGTTGTGGAGGACCGCTAAGGTAGCCTCCGAAGACAAGTGTACTATAGTAGCATTGTTATATATTTTTAGTCTTCCAGAACTATCAACATTGACCGAATAATATTTACATTATTTTCCCATCTTTAGTCTGTAGACTGTCAACAAGTCATTACTTGTTTGGCAACAAGTTCCTTCCAATATTTTAAGACAAAGTGCTAAATTACCTTGGTACTTTCTTAAAACCTTGTGTCTTGCTTCCTGGAACGAGCAGGTCTCGCAAATTTCCCATATATATCTCGAGCATACTGAAAGTGAACATAAACCTTCTGTTGCTCTCTGAAGTTCGATCAAACAGTGCTTGAATTGCACGTGGTATGACACCTAGATCTGTAGGCTTGCCTTCCTGATTCAAGTGGTAATTGTAGAATCAAAATATTAAATTTCTGTTGGTTTGGATTCCTTTGGACTTTTTATTTTTCATCTATTCTTCACGAATGAGATAAGGAGTTGGAATGAGTAGAGCTTACCATGGTATAAGTTTTCCCACTACCTGTCTGACCATAGGCAAATATGCAAACATTATAGCCATCTAAAGCTGATTTTATCACTGGTTCAACTTCAGCAAATACATCACCTGGAAACCACACTATTGTAACCTGACTGGTATTCAAATTATTCATTTCCACATCACAGTTCCTATAAATGCGAATCTGTTATACCTTGTGTTGAGCATTGGTTGAAAACCTTGTCAAACTTGTATTGCTTTATCTTGGTTTCAGCAACTTTTAGGAATACATTACTCTCATCCAGGGTGAACAGAGTTCTGGATTGATGATCTTCTTCATGGTGAAAAGGCCTTACACGACAGAACACCCTTATATTTCCTGGAAAATGGATGCATGTGAATTAACAAAACTCTAACAACTTACATTACATTTAGTGACATTTATATTTATGAAGTCAACACAAAAATCAAGGAGAAATTTCAACCTTTGAGATCCAAATAGTTATTTAGTAACTGCCTCTTCTGCAGTGTTATCTGCTTTAGTTTAGCATTCAGCAAAACCAGTTCCTCTGTCATGACCAAACAAAGAGAATATGTGAGAACTTTATTGCTATGTTATCTGATTTAGTCGAATATTCAGTAAAAATAGTTTGTCTGTTCTGTAACCAAAAAAAAAGAAAAAAAAATTCAGAAATGTTTAGAGGTTGAGGGAAGTGTTAGGACTGCATACCTTGAATCTTTGCAACTTTAGCATCTGATTCTGTATCATCAGGACAGATATTTTGAGCCGTGTGAACCATTACTTTCATATTTGGTTTGGTTGGTGACAACTCCTCGATGATGTGAGACACTGATTCAATCCAGCTGGGTGTAAGGTACTTGTTGAGCCCCATGAGGGATGACAGTGTATCAGGCAGACTCTGCACCGTTTTCCCTGATTTGCCATCCATGTTCAGTATTACTATTATGCAAAGCCGGCAGAAATGAACCAGTATGGCTACCCTTCTGGTCCAGTTTCCTTATCTGCTGGTGATACCGCCTATCATTTTGGAATGAAGTAGTGATGAAGATTTAAAAACTGAGAGAACAGTATTTTGTTGAAGTCAGACATGAACCGAATTGGACTGTTTCAGCAGGTCTAAGCTTACTACGCCTATTTGACATCCAAGACTTTTGCTACGATTTTCCAATCAATTTTCTGACCATTTTTTGTTGCTTCCATCAGACTCGAAGGCTAGACGGCGAAAAAGCAGAAATAAAAAGAACATAAATCTATACAGGAGAAGAAGGCGTTCCTAGTTCGTACCTGGACTTCCATGCTCAGTCAAATGTCCGCAGAGAACAATATGGGGAGCTGCCTCCGGAGAGCCCATAGCCGCCCCATACATTGCTTAAGACCAGTTTGGAGTTCCCAGGTCCCTATCACCTATCAAGAAAAAGTCAGTTGTACTTGAAGGCGTCCAACTACCCGCATTTCCAAGAGTAAATAATGCGGTCATGAAGCAAGGTAAAATGAATGATCCATCGCTTCTCCTTGCAAAGCAATTCGAGTGCGAAATAAGGCTTGGAGCATTGGAAGAGAAGGAAGTTCACAATATCTCAGCTGGCTCTTTTCACCTTCAAGACTGGGGATTTTGTGCCTCATATCCATCAGCATGTCCCCATCGAAGAAAACAGTTCCCAACCGACACAACCATTGAAAGGCTGAGAGCAAATCACATGAGAGTATGCAACTAGGCTATTACCTCCTGTTGGCTTCAGCATTTGGAGCCTCGACGGTAGAATCCACCATGGATGGCATGCTATGCTACCCTCAGGAACACTTCAGCTATTGAATAGTTGGAAGAAGTGGTCATGGAGCTGGCTGTTTCGGCTATGTTAATTAAAGACACAGAGGGAACGAAGCTGACGAAAGAAAGCATGTGCGCCATACATGGGATTCTGTGGTCGTTCTGGTCAAGGCAGCTCAAACCTCAAACTCAGCCAGTGACTCAGTGCCACAACAGGACAGTAGTCACAACTCCATCAGTGTTTGTGTCAGAGAGATGGTGAGCATGAGGGAGAGAGATGGAGGTAGAGGGAGGGTCGACGGAAGAGAGAGAGGATGGTGATTAAGTATAACTGAGCCCACGATAGATTATATTCCGTCCCATATGGTGACAATGGTTAATGGTTGGAAGTATGCTTGGCTTGAGAAATCATTCCCGTTCAGCTGTCATCGGAAAGCTCACCCAACCAATCAACCATGTGCCATGCTGAACTTTTCAGAGGATCAACAGGTGGGGCTGTGCGTGAAGATGTTGGATTCTGATTCAGCTTGTGACCATGCCTCGTCAGTATTTAAATGCCGTGCTAATTTTTTTTTTTTTTTCAATGCTGTCATGCTAGTAGCAGCAGTTCAGCACCGTGCCCGTCATTTCCGTGTTTGTACCTGGCCCGCAATGAAGTCAGCAGGAACTACCGACTGCTGTCAGGATGTGATAAGGTATTGATTGGCCCCTTCAAAAGATGCCACGAGCTACTGCGGATGACCATTGACCAGGCACGTCCATGATACATCCCTCATCTAACAATTTCTTAAGTACTTAATCGCACTACTGAATTGACAGAAAAGTACTAATATGCTCCCTCTGTTTTGTTGGTTATGATAGATTTAGCTTCTGAATCTGAAGCTCCGCCACTGGTTGTCTTACTTCTGTGTGCAAGTCAGACAAGCAAGGGCATACAAAAATTCATCCTTCTTTTAAGAAAGAGGTACTCCAATTTCTTCCAGTGAGGCAAATTAAGCAAGTACATAAATGATGGTCTTGATTGTGGATCTCAATTGTGTAGTTTCACCGGTGAGGCAGTGACCAACAGTGGACAAATAATTTGAGGGCCCATTGATCCTTTGGAGTGATCTGGCCTGTCTCTATCCTTATATGGCCCCTTATTCACCAAGGGACGGCATCTGCCGATGTAATTTGCTACCCAACAATTAGAGATATATGAATGGTGATAATCACCTATGGTTATTGGTATAACTATCAAGCAAGCAAAAAGCTACCCGGTGATCAAAAAATATGTAGACAAAGAAATAAGATAGCTGATGCCCGTGCTTTTTATCTTGCTAGGTACTTGCTCATTCTTTAACCTGTTATATAAAGTATGTGCTACAAAACTTCGATTGAAGTAACGGTCTCTGTAACCTGTTTGTGATGCAATGAAAGTTCATTTTTCAACAAAAAAAAACTTTTCACCTAATAATCCGTAGAACAGGTTTTTTTGTGTTCTTCACATAACATTGTTAACAGCTTTCCATGTATATTGCCAGGTACGTATACTTTAACCTATCCAACCTCCCTTTGCACGGAAAGATGATAGCGACTGATCCCAAGTTCTGTATGGGCCACAGGAATCGTACGTATGATCTTGAGCACACTTCCCCCACATATGCGTGGCCTGGAATCTTTGCTGCCTTCCCTGTCTCTCGCTGGCAAGCACGTTTGAGCCTTCAGTGCGCGTAAAGACATGGACATTTTTTTTTTCAACTTTGAAAACTAAGAAACTTGCTTCAGAATGGTTATTGCTCCTTTTTGCCCTCGGATGAGTGTAGACCATAAAGAAGGCATGGGGTGGGGAATAAGTTACATACAAAAGAACGTACTAAAAGAGAGGAAAGCTGACATGAGTTTATGAGGAAATCTTACCAAATTTATGGGCTTTGCAAGATGAAAATGCTATCCCCAACTCTACTTACAAGATGTCTCAAGCCACTCCTGCATTGCAGATGCCATATATATTCTACCTCCAGACTCCAGTAAGCAGAGGGCTTTGATGTCTCCAAAACGTTGGCCGGAGGGGATATACTGGCTTGTGCTACTGTATCAAGTATCAAGGAGAAAGAATGCTCTGGTTAATCTGCAATAAATACATAGAAACAATCATTCCAATGCACTATTTTGGATCAGATTTGTATCCGGCAGCTTAATTGCTCCAGCTTGATTATTTTTGATAGTACAGCCTAGCTCCAATAATATGGGAAGAACATCCAACGAGTGCCATCATCTCTCCATTCGTTCACTTTGTGTAGATCATATATTCTTTCAACTTTGCAAGATACATCTTTGATCTTTCTGTCCACCCTATCTTTTTCACATCCTTGAATATATGAGGTGTCATGTCTTTAGCACGTTTGTTGATGGTCGTACCGAATATCCTTTTGTGCGAGACATAAATGACGAAGAAAAAAAAAAGAAATATGAGGAGATGAATTCTATCTCGGATTAATACAGCTTTAACACAGCAATGTTCGACAGCTCACCGATCAGCGTACATGAATACTACTATATAAATACTAGGCTGGAATCGAGCTCTGGGCGCCTGAAAATGTTTTCTCACCGACCAAGAAGATAGAAAGCTCATCCCCACTGACTAGATCCTTTCTGGCAACCACCTCAAATATATGATGATCAATGGGTGATAAAATGTGTGCCCTGCTGTTGAGATCTTTTCCTTCACACACCAAAAGTGTCTATTCAGATACTAAGTGAAACTTTGGGTTCAAGTCAAGAGGATTGGTAGCAGGGGCCATGACGACCTTCTTCTTTCTCAAGAATTGCCCTGATGATTAGCTTGGAATTGGAAGTGCGGTACACACAGTCATCCTCCATCAATTTCTATATCACAGGTCTTTTTGTGTGTTCCATGTGCAAGTGATACAACACATCAACAAGTCTATATATCTAGCATCTAGGGACGTTATAAGGCCAGTCTCAATGGAGAGTTTCACCTCCCGGTTTTCAAGATATGAAACTTTGGCATGAAATAGACGTCTCCCTCAATGCACGATTTCGTTGCACAGTTTTATAGACTCAAGGGTCCCACAACCTCTCTCTCATTGCATGGTTTAATTGCATAGTTGCATGGTGAAACTCTATTTGTGTCTCAATGGGGGGTTTCACACAGTTTCCAACGCATATGAAAACAGTGCTCAAAGGTTTCACCATGGTGAAACTCTTTCCTTCTCTCTCCTAGGGGTTTCATGCAAAAAGTTAAATTTTGTTGATGTGGCGCTGCATTTAATGTGCATGAAACACTCATGAAACCTCCATTGAGACTGGCCTAATTCAAGCAAGATGAAAGCTAGCCGGGTATTTTTAAAACAAATCTACTAGAAAGTAAAGCGAAAAACACATTGATGCGTGGGCGCTTGCACTCAAGCTTTCCCATGAAAATAACCACCTCACTCTCTATTGGACCCCCTCGCATAGGCTGAGGGGCAATGAAGCCTTGTATTGCATTCCCTCCGTTTCAAAATACTAAATCTGTTTTAAATTGTAGTTCATTTGACTTTTTCAACCCTAACTTTGATCACTGCCTTATTCAAAATTTTATGCAAAATATCACTTCTTTTGTTGTGGATTGCTTTATTAACAAATGGACTTTGAGAATGACTTAAATTTGACTAGTTTTGTGCAAATTTTTTTGAATAAGACGGTTGGTGAAAAAACAGTCAAACGAACTATAATTTGAAATGGATGGAGTACAAGACATGGTTTGATTCGACATGGTTGAAAAAAAATACACACTGACTCTTAAGTTATAAGCGGTTAGTTATGTTGATTGAAGATTACGAGGTAAATTTGGATCCTGAAATGACTGTATGCCTTTTCCAAATTTGGTTGGTCTTGACCAGTTTGCTCGTTAAACATGAATCTTTTTCACTCACACACACATATTTCATCTTTCTATCAATATTATCATCCCAACTACGACTAACAAAAAGAAAAGAACTATATAAGCTCAAAACCTCATATGGTGTTTGGCACTGGTGAATTTGACTCTCATAGTGTATCGATAAGGGCATCATGAGTTGGGGCTCACCACAAGTCCGGTCATCAAGAAAACGTAGTACATCGATCCCATGGTGCTCCATTCCTACACACTATGGGTGCAGGCGTGAGCTTGCGATGTGGGTGCTCAAAGCACACAGGAATTCTATATATTCTAATAATTAGGATATATAGTTATCAACATGTGGGTGGAGTCAAGGGGCTCATGGCTCAATGGTAAAGGCCATTGGTTGGGGCTCCCACCCGTGGTTCAAATCCTGGGTGCGACACTTTATCCTGGATTTATTTCAGGATTTTCCGGCGCTAAGCATTAAGTGGTAGGCGACGCCCCCGTCGATAGCGAGGCGCCAAAGTGGTGACTTCGGAACTTCAAGATTTATCCTAGGTGCTCATAGGGGTAGGGGTTTGCGACGTGTGTTCATAGGGGTGAGTGTGCGTGCGTGTTGAGCGTCTCACGTTGTCTTGTGTAATCTCAAAAAAAAAAAAAAAAAAAAAAAACATGTGGGTGGAGTATTTGTGGGTGCTACACACCGTGATATAGGTGCAAAATTCTACCCATTGGGTGTGGGCATAGATGCAAAATTTCACCCATTAGACTATGTGTCACGAGTAGGTTTTGCTCTACTTGTAGCTAGCCCAACATGTTGTGATCCCCTTCACTATCACATAATGTAATACCCTTAAAGGTCACCAATTTCCTTGACGAGCGATATTGAACCCTCAGGGAATATATATTACCTTATAAGATGTTGTTACATTTACTTGACGGTGTTAAAATTTTGACCACTTATTCGTGTCATATAGCGGTTCAACTCTCAAGGAATTATTTGTGGTCATTCCTTTAGTGTTGGCTGTCAGGAGTTATTTCCTTTGGCATTCCTTGAGGGTTTTCGACCCTCAAGAATTTTATGTTCGTTTATAGTTCCTTGAGGTGGTGAACTAATGATGGATCAACCCATTGATCAATTTCCCCATACCAAACAAAATGTGAGTAGAAATGAGATGAATCAACCCATTCATCAAACCTTTTAACCTTCTAGTTAAGTGTTTCAACCTTTCAAACTAAAGATTTTCCTTTTTTTTCAATTGAGGTTCCAATTTCTAGTAGTTCTTACATTCAAATGAATTCAAGGAGTTTTCGTTAAAAAAAACAAGACTCAAAGATAAGAGCACATAAATGCCACTTTAGCATTCTCATAATTTTAGCTACAAAATTCCTTTTCAATAATACCTCCAAAGGCAAATTCCAGTATCTTACTTGGTACTCGATTAACTCCTGCAAATTTTACATGAACTGCATGCATGTGTCTCTTCCACTAATCTGGATAATATTACAATGATATTTATTTTCATGTGTAAACTGTATAAATACAAATACATCTAACCACATTTCCATTCGAGTTTAAGTGCTAGGCAACCGCACATTCTAAAAAAACAAGAGGTAGCCATACACGGTACACGTACTACATCGACACCAGTAGTCTCCTACACTGACTTTCCTGTCAACGACGAAGCCGGGACTCCCAGCCATCGCCGTCCGTGCCCATGGCACCAACGGCGGCATCGGACCCCACGCCGGCCCGGAGGCCCCCAGTGTGACGCCCGCCGGTCCCGGCAAGATCGTAGCCATGCAACGCCATGAAGAGCTTCTCCTTGTGCAAGGCCAGCTCGTCTTGCCCCGTCGTCCTCCGCGGCCTCTGCTTCCTGACGCCACCGCCACAAGCTGCCACGGGATGCCCACTCGCCTTCCTCCGCCGGAGCCCTCCCCTGAGCGGCACGGGCACGGCGTCCAGCCCCATCAGCTTGGCCACCACGCCGGGCTTGCACCACACCACGCTTTCCCCGGCGACGGTGGCCGGCAGCCGCAGCGTCCGCTCCAGGTCCATCTCGTATCCCCCCACGCTGCACGCGAGCGCCGCGCACCCCGCGCCGGCGCCGGCTCCAGCGCAGCACACCGAAGCCCTCGCCGGCTGCCGGTGGTGGCCGGCATTACTGGCGTCGCGGTCGCGGCGCCCCATGCCCTCGTAGAAGCCGCTGAACGACGCGCGGTACATGGCGTCCCGGCCGTCGAGCGAGAAGCGTGGGTACTGGCTCAGCGCGTCCCGCGCCGACCGGAGCACGTGGTCGGCCGGACCGCCGTCGACGCAGGACATCCGCCGTGGGCACCAGCCCTCCTCCGTCGACGCCCCCTGCTCCCCCGCCGCCGCGTGCCGCGCCTTCCTGGCGGCCTCCTCCTCCAGGTCCAGCTGCAGGATCATCTGCTCAAGCGTGACCGCCGGACCACCACCGTCACCACCGGTGCCGCTCACCTCGGTCTCCGCCACGCACGAACCAACCACCGACGACGGCGGCACGGTAACGAAGGACGAGGACGCTGCGACGTCCGCACCCGCCGCGCTGCCGTGGAGCAGCTGCACCGTGGACGTGGAGGCGACGCCGTGGCAGAAGCTGGGGAGCCCACCGCGACGGCGCATCATCTCGTGGATCGAGGCGAGGGGCAACTCAACTGACTTTACCAGGAACAGCTAGCGATCGAGCAGAGCTCACTACCTGCCGATCTCTAGTGATCTGATGGCATGGTGGTCTGGCAACGGTAGGCGAGTATGTACATGCGCGCGGCGGCGGGGCACGGCTAGCGACGTGCACGGTCGTGACTTGCGCGCCCGTGATGCCGTTTAAGACGAGACCGATCGAGAGGCCGGGATGGGGCGACGCATGAGAGGAGCATGGGTCTAGTGAATGTGATGGAGGTGGTGGTGCACCAATTGCAGTCACAAGAGAGCAAGCAGCCATACGAGGTGTCGAGAGGGCGATCCATCCAACGGTCGGTCAGACATGCAGGTACGATTGGAGTCACAAGGTGAAGTCCCCTTTCGAAAAAAAAAATTGGAGTCACAAGGCAAAGCATGCGAGACCGGCCAACACGACCATACCTTTGATGCTGGGGATGAATCATCATGTAAGTGGCTTGGTGCATTAAACGAACCAAATGGAGGACAATAATACCATGCTTCTTGATGGCTTGGGGTGGCTTGGCAACAAATGCAATTTAGTGTTTGAAGTTACTCCTAATGGTGCACTTAATCGGTGACTTTTGAGCCCTGGTGATGACGTGGCTTCACGAAATCACATTAGACATAAAATAGTGGGGTTTGCTTTTAGATATTGTTACTGTTACCAAAAAAGAAACATAATTTTGTCACCAATCTATTTAGTCCATTTATCTAATCTAAGTATATTTGTCTAATATATATATATATATATATATATAGGGTAATTTTTTTACACCCTAGGTGTAGTTACACCCATGGGTATATCTCAAGATTTATGGTATATACGACCGAACGAAGTGCATGTGGATGAAGTATATGGGTATATCTCAAGATTTATGGTATATACGACCGAACGAAGTGCATGTGGATGAAGTATATGATTATACTAGACCATCTATGGTGGTATATACGTTAAGTATGCATTCATACTTGTCAAGGGGCTCATGGCTCAATGGTAAAGGCCATTGGTTGGGGGCTCCCACCCGGGGTTCAAATCGGGTGCGACACTTTATCCCTGGATTTATTTCGGGATTTTCCCAAGCACTATGCATTAAGTGGTAGGCGACGTTCCCGTCGATAGCGAGGCGCCAAATGGTGACTTTCGAACTTCAAGATTTTTGCGGCTCGTCCTTCAAGGTGCTCATAGGGGTAGGGTTTTTGCGTCACGTGTGTTCATAGGGTGAGTGTGCGTGCGTGTTGAGCGTCTGCGTTATCTTGTGTAATCTCAAAAAAAAAAAAAAAAAGTATGCATTCATACTTTGAGTATATGGATATACTTTTTTTATATACAGCGAGTAGTGGCATTTTATGTAATATATTAAAAAATATATGTTCCATCGAAATTTTTCGCGTAGTAAGATCCGGAGTACCTTAATATGAGTATCTAAACATACTCAAACCGATAAACAAGTATGAACACATACACAATGTGGTTATTTGAATATGGGTGTATACTACACCCGGTGTATAGAAAGTGCACCTATATATATATATATATATATAAGGAGCGAAGGAATTAAGAAACAAAGTTTATTTAAATTCTCCTACCCACCTAAGTTTTTCACCCTTAGATTTTACGTAACATATATGGTTCTGGTTGATTGCTACTTACTTGATGAGTGGATCTAGCTCTTGTTTGTGCATATATATGTTAATTCTAGGTTGACAAATCTAGTCATCATCTTCCGCCTCAGCGCACTCATGGATGTTGTCCTCAATGAGGGCGACCTGTCCTGGCAAACCATGTTCCCATCGTGGAGGTAAAGGTGTTTAGGGCCTATGAACCAAACTATAACCAGGGCCGGCTCTAGTGGGGTGCAGCCAGGGGCCGGCCGGGGGGCCCATGGTGGCGGGGCCCAAGAGGATATATGTATTTAGTACCTATAATATAATCATGTATTTATTATATGTAATAGGCCTTTTAATTTGGAGGCCCATTATAATTGACAAAGCAAATATTCCTTGTACGTACGTAACCACCAGCAGTAGGGGCGAGTCCGGAGTCCGGTGGATCGTAACTTTCCTCCGCCGCCACCGCTCCTGCCCCTAGACCCTAGTGTTGATCCAGATCATAACCAGCTCACCTGTAGGCTGCAGTAGGCTGCAACGTTGCTCACCCGGCGGCAGGTGATCAGCCGATCGGCACGCAAGTAGCAAGCCACAAGAAGCCAAGGACGCATCCAATCTCCTAGTCCTCAGTCTCACGGTAAGAAATCGGCTCCTTAGCTATAGAGATTTTCCTAAATTAATTTCAGCGTTCGGCTATTGAATCCTTTAAATATGATTATTTTCTAGTTGTTGTTGATACTGCAATTGCTTCATTGACTAGTCGATTTGAGAAGCTAAAGGAATTTGAGGAATTATTTGGTTTCTTATTCAACTCAGAAAATCTAAAATCCTTTGGATGATAATGATATACGAAAGTGTTGCACTACTTTTTTAAAGAAATTTTCTCATGACAATGTGTTTGATGTAGAGTTGGATGATTTTTCTCTGAACTAAAATGGTTGTGAAGTTCTTTTCATCAATAAATACCGCGAGGCGGCTTTTATCAATGAACTAAACCACTATATCTTATTTGAGGTATAATGTTGCTATTTTTTAGTTTTTTTATTACATTGTTGTTATGTTTCATAGCCTAAATGTGTACTATAAAGAATATTTTATTTGAATCCTATATGGAGTATATAAGAGTATAAGACTCGTTTAAAGGGGCCCATATTTTCTTGCTTGCCCATAGGCCATTAAAAATATAGAGCCGGCGCTGACTATAACTAGCCAAAAATAATCGTGTTTGCCCTCAACACTCACTCCACACCATCCATATTTACTTCTTCTAGCAAAACCAATCCACACGAAATTGAATCGTAGCATTATTGAGGGGCACTTGAAGCCATTATGTATTATTATCAAGTGCTTAATAATGTCTTGCATTGACACATCTCCTTTTAGGTGCGCCTTTTCTCATAATGAAGTGTGATGAACCGTGTTATGGTTAATCCCTGGCAAAACGCCACCAATACACCGATAGCGATGCCATGACACATGAATCGACTTAACATACATGTACTAGAGAACAACCATAGACATTGTTAGAGTGCGTAGCGGAATCCTCAACAGCTCGCTATAAGACACTTTAGTTTTTGCTATGTATGATATAAACTATGTCTAGATACATAGGTAAAACAATGAATCTAGAAAAGTCAAAATGTCTTATAATTTGGAATGGAGGGAGTAAATAAAAAGATTATGATTAGTTAAATTGCTTGACCTTCTATCCTCAGGTTAGCATCCTTGTTTACTCGTTTACGTCAATGTATGATCCCTGGATAACCAAACCCCAACATGTATTCACATGTCTTCATTTAACTTGATCATTGACCGCATCCATCATGGTCTCCGTAGCTCTATTGACCCTGTTATTCTGTTCATGGATACCGAAATCAATTGATGACCACATGACAAAGTACACATGGCTTTGTCCCAAGGGAAGACAATTTCACTCCGACATAAATCGGGAGCAAATGGTTGTCATTGCCATGACAGGGCCTGGCCATGTATGGGTTTATGTATTATCGATGGATTCAAATATTCAATCGCATATGATAACCAAAGCAAAATGTATATTCTCGACCATGTGTATCATGGTATATCCACTTCATTTTGTGATCAACCTCACTCACTACAGAGAACTTAATGACACAGTGATCACACAACTCCTCTTTATGCTCTTCGAGGTCAAGGGGATCATTCCCTTTGGCACCGTTAGGAATGTTGACCTCAACCATCAAATCAACTATATCACCACGACACAATATTTTGGCTACAACAACTAGTTTTGCCCCTCTAGAGGGGTGGCCCACTAAAGAAGGATTGTTGGCTCGTGGGAATATGTTTTTCTTTGTAAATGTTTGGAGAGCGGTTGATGAATTCTATCGTGCCTTATTTGAGAGATTGCAAGGTGTGGCATTAGGAAATCACGTTGCAAGGTGCTCGTCGTACAAGCCATAGTTTTTATAGATAAAAGGATTTCCCTGCTTTTTATTTCAAAAAACAATTTTTTTATTTCAAAGCAAATAGCATCCCAACTCAGTGTATGACGAACGAGCGCAGACAAGAGTTTTAAAACTGCAAGCCAAAAAATGCACTGCTCATTACATGGGACTGAAGGCCAACTCTTCCTAGTACAAGCCATCTTTTATTTTTTAAAAGAAAAATCCTATAGCAAAACTCAAAGTATCCCTTCTAAATAAAAGGAATAAAAGAAGAGAACGAAAAAAGTACATTAAAGAAAACTAACCAAACACTTGCCCCCACGTTCCAAGTGACAGGTTGGCCATATGTACGCAACAAAATACTGCCCCTTTGTGGTGGTAGCTATGAACAGCCAGTTTCATTGATGACCCAAACAGGCTCTAGTTTCTACCGGGCGGCTCAGACGAGCTGATCTGGTAGGATGTTCCTCAAGCCGAGACGAGAGAAGCAGCCCAAAAGGGAAATGTAAAGTGTCCAAACCTTACCCCCAGTCCAATCATGTCAGTGAGAGCGAGTAGCGGGTCGGCACGCCACGAGCGCGCGGTCAGCATCCGCCGCAGGTACACATGACACGAGCAGTCTCCCAGCCCATCCCATCCCATCCCGCCCACCAAGAACCCACCCAAGCCCACCGGCTCATGGGCTCCACGGGAAACCTGAGCCCACGCGTCAGTCCCCGCCACGAGACCCAAACCGGGTCGCCCACCGTTTCCGGAGTAAACCCCCCTCGAGATCTATCCCCGTTTCCAACCTCACATCCCCTCTTCTTCCACTCGAGACCACTCGAGACGACGAGCTCCTCCTCCTTCGTTTAAACCCAAACCCTAATCGCGAGCGGGCGACCTCCGTTCCCCAAAACCCTACCCATGGACGGCGGAGGCGGCGGTGGCGGAGGAGGAGGCGGGGTCGGGGTCGGGGCAGGTGTCATGGTGGGCGGCGGAGTCGGGCCGGGCGGCGGCGTCGGCGTTGGCGTCGGCGGGGGCGGCGACGTGGAGCTCGTCAGCAAGACGCTGCAGTTCGAGCACAAGCTCTTCTACTTCGATCTGAAGGAGAACCCGAGGGGAGGTACCTCAAGATCTCCGAGAAGACCTCGGCCACGCGCTCCACCATCATCGTCCCCGTCGACGGCGTCGCCTGGTTCCTCGACCTCTTCGACTACTACATCCGCACCGACGAGCGCGACGCCTTCAGCAAGGAGCTCCGTCTCCAGACCAAGGTATTGGCCGATTAATTGGTTGGACCGCTGATTCTCGTGTGCCGGCCGTTGCTGCTAATTTTGGCGTGCCTTAATTATGCTCATTGCGCGGCCGTTTCAGGTGTTCTATTTTGATATCGGGGAGAACAAGAGGGGCCGATTCCTCAAGGTGACGTAACCTTCTCTTCTCTGTACGCGTGCAGTTTCAAATTGTCATCTTTTTGTGTGTTGGTACGACAATATTGCCGAATTGGGGAACTTCATTATTTGGGACCCAAACTGTTTAGCTAGAACAAGGGGCAATTTGTCGATTTGCCTTGTGTGAATTTAGTAAGTGAAAAGGTCCTATTGTCCTCTTCAGATTTTCGTTGATTCAAGACATGTAGGTAGGTCCTAAATGAGTATCTGACTAAGTTTTCCATTGCTATGTGGGGGTGGACCCATCTGTCAGTGGCACCGTCTTCTTTGACCATGCCTCGAGTTCATCCATCAATAGGTTAAATGTCCTAAAAAAGATGTGCTTGAGGTTACTTCAAGCTTTGAAAAGGTTTAGGTCCTACTGGGCACAAGCCAAAGATTGATGACCAAAGTTGGACTTTCCTCTTTATAGTAGCTGTGCCCTATGCAGGTTTTGGTTTCTCCTATTCTGGCAATTTCACTTTTACTGCTTGTAACTATCAGTTATTTATTAACCTAGTGGCAACCCAGCAAAGTAGTATCTTGTGTCTGCCTTTAATGGGATGTTCTGTTCTGTAGAGCACTCTGCTCGTGCAAAATTACCAAGTATTAACTACTCCCTGTAGTGAAAAAAAAATATTTATGTTTTGGACAACATCTGATCCAGCTTTTAAAACATTGACTTCAATAACTTAAAACTATTTATTTTGGACGCATAAAAAAAATGGTTTGTCCTTAAAATCACTTTTATAATCTCATAAATTTAGTATAAAAATAGTAGTGAAAGTCACACCTTGCAGACCATTATAAAAGTAAAAGAATATCAGAGGGAGTAGAAATGGCTGATGTGTTGCTCTAGGTTCGCCCCCAATTAGTGTGTCCACCAGGTCTTGATTGATTCTTTGTTGTTGTGGAAATGAAAAGAGAATAAGGATTGATTTTTTTTCATTTAGGTCATTTAATTGTTGATTGAAGATATACACAACCTGATTACTTGACAGTTTCCTAAATTTGAATTGTGTGGACAATAATGCTTTGCTTATGTGTTGCTGTTACATTGATTTTGCTATCTTTTATTTTTTTAAAAAAGTTTTTTTTTTGTTTTTATCAGTGATATTATTCTTTCTGGAGTTCTGAGTTTATGTTTGTACTAGGAAACATGCCCGTGCGTTTGTTACGGGTGATTTTTTTCCTTCCTCCGTTATTTTCTCTAACGAAAAAAGATGAATTTTACTATTTATTAATTCTTTTCTTAAATATGTTGTGTACATGAAAATAATGGAATGGAAATAAATGTAAATGAATACATTTGTATTGGATGTGCAAAGTGCAAACATTTTTTGAACTCGAATTTTTTTATATTTTGTTTGGACGTGTGCTATTATAGCTCATATGAGCATGGTGATAAGTTCAAGTTACGCATGGAATACTTTACCAATTATGTCTTTAGTCTTTAGTTTTTCTCTTTTAATAATATTACACATATAAATTAAATAGTACTCTGTAATAAGACCGTGTGCATAGTAATTGGATGGAAAAAAATTATCGCGTACCAAGTACCCATATTATGGCCATACCAGCGTTGCTGCTTGTTGGGGCTGTTGTGTCTAGTCCAGCTGTTCATGAGACGTTCATATATGGTCAATCAATAGGAAAAAATTAAACAAATACTCCGTATATGGCAGCACCTCCATCCTCTGTATATATATATTTTTTTTTGAGGCGTTCCATGCTCCGTATATGGCAGCACCTCCATCCAGTACGTGTGTCCTTCCCAGTACGTTCCTGTCGTGGCCCAACAAAGTATGGCCCAACAAGTAAACTGTAAAGCCCACGACCAGACTCAATCCACCACGACTTCTACGTGAAGCCCTCCCTCGTAAGCGGTCCCGTCGGCCAGCTGTAGTGGCGAGGTATGGTTTGCGGACTCGTGAGCGGAGAGGCATGCGGAGACGTTTGCGGACTCATATGCGGAGGTGTGTGAGGGCGCGTGGACGATCTACGCGGACAGGGCAGGCAAACGGAAGGCAGACCCCAAAAAAGGTGGACAAGAAATTTTCTCTCTTTATTAGTAGGTATAGATTTGCTCTTGATTTTAGTCTGCTGCAGCACTTGAGGTTCCAAATCCAAAGAAAAAGGGAAAATGTAGCTTGATTGGTCAATGTTCGTACTTTTGTGGCAGTATCCAATTTAATGTTCACATACTGATAGATCGAAAAATCAATTTATTTCTCACGATCCTGCTATAAAACTTTTCAGATTATTCTCTTGATTTTTATATAAAAAATTAGTTACAACACTGAATGCTTGTGTCTTTATTTCATTGGAGCAATATATTGAAAATAGAGCTATCTGTTCATAGTTTCTTATATTGAAAAAGAAGTATTGAAGACACCAACAACTGAAACCAACAAAAGGTATATTGGTGTACTTTTAGCAACTACTTGATGCATGCTGCATGTATATGAATTATGGACCACAGGTCCAGGCTCTCCACATGGAAATTGTTTGGATTATTAAAATCTCAAGACATTCCTTGATGCATGCTCTTAACATATAAAGTCTTGCATTTTCAGATTTTCTTTGATAAAATGTTGCATTTTACTGTTTTAGCGGGTGGGTTATCATTTTGCTGAACGTGTCACCTTGCTTGCTTAATTTCCTAAGTTTTTTGTATTTCCTTGATTTTTTGGGACATAATGATCTCGAGCAGTCTTTGTGTCTATTGCATTCTTGAAAAGACTTAAATCTTATTGGCTAGCACACTGCACGCAGTGATCCTAGCACATTCTTCTGGCATCCGTCAATTGCATGACGACTAAATTTGGAATCAAAATATTGTATGTTTTTATGCTACCAACTATATATAATTTGTGTTGGATTGTTTTCAACATCCACTGAGAAGGTGTTTGCACTGAATAGTTTCCCTAGATATAAATCATAGAAGGTTAGTCTTGTGGGGAGAAGTATTATCTATCTTTGTTGTAGTGTTTTGCCTTTGCAACGAATGATACTTTGGAGCTATATTACACTCTTTTTTTGCTTCTAAAGTAACTGCAGTTTTATATGTGTGGCATAATAACTGTAATAGTTGCCTGCTTACACAACATTTTGTATTTAGGTTTCCGAGGCCTCTGTCAATAGGAATCGGAGTACCATAATTGTTCCAGCTGGTAGCTCTGGTGAAGAGGGCTGGGAAGCATTCAGGAATGTACTGTTGGAAATAAATAACGAGGCTTCCAGATTGTATGTCCTACCCAATCATCCAAATCAGGTAGAGCTAACAAAAAGTTTGCTGCATATTTGTGAAGTCTACTCTTTATGATACTGTATTCTTTTGATATTGGATTGGCCAGCAACACATGGAGCCACCAGAGCGTCTTCCTGGCCTTTCAGATGATGTGGGTGCCGGATTTATAGCTGGACATGGTAGCCAGTCCGCTTCTGGACCAGAGGTAGATGTCGACCGCTTGGTTGATCTGCCTCCTCAAGAAGAAATTAGTGGCATGGGTATGTCTAAGGTGATTAGGGCAGATCAGAAGAGGTTCTTCTTTGACCTGGGCAGTAACAACAGGGGCCATTATTTGAGGATTTCTGAGGTACCTGTTGTTGCTCATTATTTGTAAACACAAGCCTCCAGTTTCCACGCACAACAGTGAACCATTCTTCTTACTGTTTGTAATTGTAATTACAGGTGGCTGGGGCTGATCGTTCGTCTATAATCTTGCCGCTCTCTGGTTTGAAGCAGTTCCATGAAATGGTTGGTCACTTTGTAGATATAATGAAGGACAGGCTTGAAGGAATGACAGGAGCTAATGTGCGCACTGTCGAACCCAGCCAGAGATGATTACCCTTGACTGTGGCCTTGGCAAGACTGCTGTTATGCCTCCTGTAGGTTTGCCATGTGGTGTGTGGTAATGTAGATCACGCAGTATTAATTCATCTGGTGGGGATAATAATGTCTTTTCTCTCTTTATTTTTTTGAATTCAGTGGTGAGGATTGATTTGTTTGGGACTTTTTTCTTTCAGTCGGAGGAATAATAAGCAGTGTATTGTTCGTGGGGTGGTATAATTGTGGTTGCTGCAGTGTTAGCCCTGTTTTCATGCTTCAAAAAGGTCTAATATGTTTCTAGCGTTTTGTTGTCTGTAGGTGGCCTCTGCATTGTGAGTTCTTCCTACATATATGGTAGTGATGTGGATAGGCCTGCGTTCGACGCTTGCTGCAGTAATCTGATATAGTTAAGTAATATTGGTCCGTTAAGAGTGCCACAAGCCCGCAACCGTTCCACCATGTTATATATGTTCAGTAATTTCCAGGCGTTTTCTTCTGTATGTTCTTGTCACTTTATTGTGCATCACGATTCATGAACTGCAATGGTTAACTGGGGCAACATTTGTTAGCGAGGAATTGAAAACAGAGGAATGCAAAAAAGAAAAATAGTGTGGATGTATTAACAAAACAGAGGAAAGGAAAAAAAAAAGGAAATACATAAATAGATGTTTGGAACACATGAATTATTAGAACACGAGAATTCTACTTAGGGCTTGGTTTCAAGTCGGGTGACTTATAAGTCAAAAATTCAAAATAAGTGATTTATTTTCCAAACAAGAGACTTAGTCACTTGCAACCATTTTTTTTTTTTTTTTTTTCGACTGACTTATAAGTCATCTATTTTCTCCTTTCTCCTTTTTTTTTTTCCTTGACTTATAAGTTAGTTCAACCAAACAAGCATGACTTATAAATCATCGATTTTTAGTCACCGACTTATGAAAATCAAACAGAGCCTTAAGCTGACGTCAAGTGTGTACATGTCGTTTTCTTCTATGCCATCATTCATGGGAAATGGGCCTCAGAAACGCCCTACCAACCATATTATTAGACTGATCCACTGGCCGTGAGTTGCGAGTGGCCTTCTTTCCCTCACTGTGCCGGTCTTCACCTAACAACCTTCCTTGTGTTTTACTATTACTATATTGAAGCTTCCTTTATTTCAAAACACAATTTTGAGAAAGCTTTTCGAAACAATGGATTTAAGTGGGGGCCTTAAACGGTACCCAATTTATCTCAGAAAATTTTTATTTATACCTAGTTCTAAAGAGCCTTTTTTTTTTTTTTTTTTGCCACGATAGTAATTTTGGCCTGTTCCCTCAAAAAAGGGGAAGATCCCACAGGCCTGCCAACACCTTTGAGTCGTGAATATCCAAATCCTTGGTATGTTTATGTTGCTCGTTATGGGTCCCTGAGCATCTCCAAAGAGACTACCCAAATGACCTACCTATCCCCAATTTAGGTAGTGGAGGTAAAAAATCAACTCCGCGAGACTACCCATCGGACCCAACAAATCGTGGTCTATCTAAATCCTCCTCCATCCTACCTATTCCCGTTGGGCCAAGCCAGACTACCCAAACTTTCTCTCTCCTCGTTTCCTTTTCCCACGCGCCTCCCCTTCATCGCGTTTTCCTCCCCACGCAGACTCTCGGCGGAGCTGCGTTCCCCGGCCGCGCCACTCCTCCCGCCGGAGCTCGACCCCGACGCTCGGCTCCTCCCGATGGAGCCTCCACCGGACGAGCGGCTCCTCCCCGACGGAGCCTCCACCGGCGGGATCCCGGGGCCCACGGAGCCTCCATGGCGGTGGCGCGAGCCCATGCGCCGACCCACCCCACCGGCCTCCTCCGCCCACACGACGGCCGCGGGATGCGGATCCGCCGCTACACGCAGCGGACGGACGGCGTCGCGGCGGCCCCGCCCCCGCAGCGGACCTCCCGCCCCGCGTCCACGCAGCGTCCTTCCGGCCGCTCGGCGCGGCCCTCGCCGGCGTGGAGGCGGCGACAATCCTGGGCCGGGTCCCGGTAGCTCCCCGCCCCTCGTCTCGCTCCGGTCATTGGGGGCGAATCCCGGTCTCTACGACGGCGGCCGCGCCTCCATCGCTACGGGTTGTGTGGAAGAAGAAAGAATAGAGGATGACGTGTGGGACCCATGTGTCATTCTCACTGGGATGAGTTTGGGTAGTGTGTTTTAGGTAGTCTTCTTTGGAGTTGGAAGTGAAATATAGGTAGAATGAGAATTGGTAGCTACCTAAATAGACATTTTAGGTAGTGCTTTTTTTTTAGGTAGCCTCTTTGGAGATGCTCTTATGTTGCTCGTTATGGGTCCCGAGAGTCCAGACTCTTCATGCTTCGGCTCTACTACATACTTTAATATGAGCTGGTTAAAGTTGAGCCTGATAATCAAAAAAAAAAATAAATATGTTGTAGCCTACATCTTCTGACCCAGCAGCCTTGAAAAAGGCTTGGTCATTGGTCCATACTCCCTCTGTCCATTTAAAAATGTCGTTTTTGACTTTTGGCTATTGAGTTTGACCATTCATTTTATTCAAAAAAATATGTAAATAATAAATTAAATAAATAATTATTAAAGTATCTCTAATAACGAAATAAGTCATAACAAAATAAATAATATTTATACAAAATATTTAAATAAGATGAGCGATCAAATAAGATGGCACAGAAACCAAAGTGACACTTTCAAAGAGCGGCGCGGATTGTCTAATTTATGAAGCAAAGTCACGGTGACTTGCCCCATGCCCGATGCCGTCCATACCTCATCCAAGGGCTAGCAAAGGAAACGATTTTTTCACCCCAAACAACAAAGCCCAGCCGTAATTGTAGCCCAAATGCAGCCCTGCTTAGAGTAGTATTTCTCAAACAAACAAACAAAAATCAATAACTGAGAGTTTTACTAAGTATTTGAACTATTTATCTTTCTTTATAATAAATAATAATTTATAACTAATTAAAATCTTTAAAAAATTATCATCCAGTCTAATCTATATCAATATACCATGGTTCCATGACCTTTTTCCTTCTTAAAACGATAATTTGGGCTCGATTAAAATATTAAAATAATAATTCGGGCTCAGATTAGACGTAGAAGTTTTGCAGACCTTTCGTCACCTTCTCTAGTTTATATTGTTTTTTAAAGGAAATAAACATTTTTATCCTTTTATATTCTTTTCAAATTTTCCGTTCCTTTTCTTCCATTCTGTCTACGAAACACATACTCTTGTTGAAATATAACCCTATAGCAGGCTGTATTTGGGCTAGAATTACAGCTGGGCTTTGTTGTTTGGGTGAAAAAACGGTTTCCTTTGTCAGCCCTTGGATGAGGTATGGGACGCATCGGGCATGGGGGCAAGTCAGCTGTGACTTTGCTTGAGTAAGTTAGACAATATGTTATTCAAAGTCACACCGTCGCGGATGCAGAACAGGGGCTGGTCTTTTCCTCTTCCTCTTCATTTTTCTTTCCTCCACCTCTTCTTATCCCTCACCCTCATCCTGTTTCCACTGATGCTAGGAGGGGGCTCTAGCACCCCCCTGATCCACCCGTGCATATCTAGGTTAACATCAATAAAGCCAACCCAATTCACAATTCTTTATATTTTCATCACCGGGAAATATGCTTGTGCGTTACAACGGGGCGTATATATAGTTCACGACCCTTAGATAACTTGCAGGGGTTTGCTTGTTCAATGATTTCATCGTGTGCTTCTTTCGTCTTGGAATGAAACTCATTACAAATTTATCTTTATATCAAACTTTTGTTCATAATTCGTTGTCATTTTGCTTCGTGGGTAATCTATTATTCATTTTAGTCCATAATTATCAATTTGTGTTGTGAATCGTGCATAGCCGCTTAGTATAAACCAACAAATCCACAATCAAATATTGGCACTAATGCTAAAATATATAGCTGATTTCATTACACATGGCTGCAGACATAGTTTTAGGCTCTAACATAGCTCTACAAAAACGACCACCTACTGAAATTGAACATCTTCACTCGCATACCATGAACTGCTTGTGTAAGTGAAAAGAGCTATAACTTTATCGCAAAAGGGGCTTAGCTTGCAATAGGGCAGCAAAAGAGATCCATGATCCTGATCACTTGGGCTTATGTCATATTGAGCTAAGAACGCAACCTGCTTGCGGTGGAATCAGGGCTTCGTTACTTCCTCTTCATTGGCATTGGCTTAGAAGATGGAGTGACACACCCAGCATCATTCTCAACTTGATCATATCCTAGCAATCAGATGCAGACTATAAGTAGACCTTTGTGGTGGCCATGCCCACTCTCTTAGAACCCCATGTTATTGCCTACACACATAAGAAGTTGAGATACACACTCAACTCACTTTTCTCACTTGAGATGACATTCTTATGAAATTAGGAGTGATCTAGTGCATATAGCATAAGAGTGTTTGCATCTTATATGTCACTAGGAGTTTGTTCTTGTTGCCATGTTCTAATTGGTGGTTGCCTCCATCTAGACAGCTTGGAGTGGCGGGAGATTGTTGAGCACCACCTAGTGAATGTGCGGAGGCTCCGATCGATTGATTGTAAAAGGCTTGGTGTTCGTCCTCATGGTGATTGCAAGAGCAACCTTAGTAGATTTGTCCAGGCTTGTGGAGCGCATTGGTGACTATCCAACTTATACACGAGCACCCACATTGTGAACAGGCTTGAGAGGTTGCAAGGATTGTATAGAAATGGTAGTCCAAGGACCCACCCCAATGGGGACGTAGGTTGCCAGTAGTAACCAAACCCTCGGGGTAAACCATTGTGTCTCTTGCCCTCATTGGTTTGCCTCTACCACACTTGTGCTATCTATTTTGCTTGCTTTACTTGTGTAGTAGTTTGGCCTCTAGTTTATTTGCCTTGTGTAGTTGACTAGCCTTAGTTCTTAGTTGTGCTGGTAGCTCTTCTTGAATATATCGGCTAGTTAGTTGGATCCTTTCTTACTAGCTTGCATAGATGTTGTTTTCCTTTAGCTTAGTCTTTAACTAGAATTATATAAGAGATTTGCTCTGAGTGTTAGACACATGGTTCTTGTTAGTAATAATCACCTTTGTCACTAATTGGTGTTCCTAGTTTTGAATTGTGCCTTGCAGGTTTGTATAGGCTACTCAAATCCATCTAGCCATCCTAGAGATCCTTACAATATTGTACTTCGGAACACAAGACCCTTGATGTTTTGGCATAAAAGGTCGATAGTGAAGAAGGCGAGGAGTGGTCTAGGAGAAGGCCACTTGGATTCGGCTTGTGAGTGGGGCCATCCACAGAGTGACTCAACTAGGAGCGCTTGGCTTGCGAGGGGCTCCACCAAAGACTAGGGGGAGCAAAATCGATACCTCATGAAAAAACTAACACATGAGTTGGCTTTCTCTAACTCATTTATGTTTTCACATTTATTTTGCTTTCCTTGGTTGTGTGCTTATCTTTCCTAGACTAGCTTGCTAGTAGTTGATAGGAACCTAGGGTGCAAAATTGTCCTTGTGTTAGACATATCAACAAAATTAATGAAACATTAGTGCACATATAAATAACTTGCATAGGTTTCGTTAAATGTTTTCTAGGTTGGTCGGTTTTCAAGTTACCTAGTTCAACACCTTCTTAGGTGTGTCATAATCCCGTCACGTTGCAACATGACATACAACAAACAACCTTTGTTGGATTTAGTTGTGACTGGTCAAATCTTATTTTAATTAAATTAAATAAATTCTAAGGCCTATCATCGTAATGCTAAATGCAATAAATGATCAATATTAGGCATTGAAAATTGACAGAGATTAACTCCGGGTTAAATGGGTGGTTGTTGTGTGCACCTTTCTGAGGTTGAGAAAGTGGAAGATGAGCCACACACCCACGCGCATCGAGCAGTGCTGAGTTGCAACGCGCCCGGGCTGGCCAAGCCACGACATAACTGGTGTGGAAGGTTTTGTGGCTCCAAAATGTAACAATGTCATGTTGGACGACAACCAGGATACCGTCTATCCTTCACTGAGACCCGATCGAGCCCTGTGAATAATTCTTATTGTGGGACGACAATACATGTGCCAGCCAACATGCTTTTCTCTTGTGTGTACCCGGCGTCGGAGAAGGCCAGTCGGCAAGTTTGTGGATGGAGCACTGACGGCAAAGCCTGAGTCGTTGAAGGGATTTGAAACGCACAATTGGCGGAATTTTTTTTTTTAAAAAAATAATTGGTTGAAGGGTTGTGGATGACACAAGATGAACCCACGTACCAAAAGTAACGTACGTGTCAGGCAACGTACAGAAGAACGTACCATTCCTCTTAGATGTGCCATTGAAATACTTGAATTGAACCAGACTATCGTCTTAGTCATCTGTTGAAAAGGAAAAGGTCCATGCAATTGGGCCGGGTGTCTTTATCCTCCACTAGTTAGCTACGATTCTTGTTGTCTACCACACCCCGGCCCTAATCTGATTAGACGGCACAATATTCCGAAGCACTAAAGCAGTTCCCCACTAACAAGACGATGATCATCTACTTTTATCACCCTTTTTTTGTTTAAAGTGTTTATGTTTCGAATAGTTTATGTTATAGCCCATAATGTTGACTGTTTGCGTAGCATAATTCTTTTTTAACGCTATGTTGTCCTCCATATATGATTGAGTGCACTTTCAAATTAATATATATGTTATTGATCCCACTAGAGGTAATAAGGATTTCAGATACTTACAGTATATAATCTACAGTTTTGGCAATAATGACTTTTAGATGTTTAATAAATTAAAATGGTTGAAAATCCTACACTCTGGAGGTATTCTTCATGATAAATCTGATGAAATCATTTCATGTGATCTCTTGTGATTGCTATTTGTAGAAATACTTTGTATTATTGAGGACAGAGACGTCTTGTTAAACGACAAGTTAAACTGAGGTACCGCATGATTCTTTGGCTGCATGCCAGAAAAGTTATTAGACAGAGGCATCATGTATGGCTTGTATCTGGTGCTCAGCATGTTGCCTTGATGGTTGTCCCATGTCTGGCCATCAAACACCCTGCATCTCTGCAGATCCCTGACCAATGACCTCCCTTTGTCCAACTGCATGATGCACAGATATATTATACACAAATTAGAATTCCTTCATCTTCACTTAATTTATTCTAATCTCTTGTGTGGAACCCACAAGGCACCATAGTTGTGACCAACCAGCATCCACTCAAGGCATGCCTTGCTTCATGAGAATTCCTCTTCTTCTCATCATAGAAAAATATATGTATATACCATACCATTCTTACACTCAAGGCATGCAGTTGGTATGCACCAGCAAATACAATAATAAAGAGGGGACTACTTGCATGGCAGGCATGTACTGGTACAAGTCAGTGGCTTTAGTCTGCTTTTAGTTTATGGGGCTAGCTAGTTGTTAATCAAACAGGCTGAACCAGCAAGTCTAATGATGACAAAGACCCTCAGAATTCCACAGGGAAAGCTCTGACCATCACCTTTAGTCTACCTTTTGTTTTTTTTAATAAACAGCATTCCTGCAAAAGGGACTCCACTGAGATTCACATATCTCAGGGAAGAACAAAAATAAATGACAATATATATACAATCAATTATTCTGTCCACTAAGCCAGTGCATGCCCTCCTCTTAGTTCTTGCAGACAACTCGCACCTGCAGGTTCCTTTGTGTCCAAACCAAGGAAACGAAAGGCAGGCTCCTCACAGCTCCAGCCATATCTGCTGCTGCTGCTGCTGCTGGTGGTCTCCAAGCTTTTCCCTCCCCTCTCTCTTCAAGGTACGTAGCTGGCTGCATGCTCCTCGCGATCATACCGAGCTAGCCATGGAGCCCAGGAAGTCGAATTATCTTGTCGCCCTCGTCTTGGCGTCGCTCTTGCTCTCCGCCATGGCAGGTACGGTTAGCGCGCTTGCTGGTCGTTTTGTTGATCAATTCAGGTCATGTCTGTGCTCCATCTTCGTCTTTTCCAAGATGTTCTTCGTTTAAACTGTTATAATAAATCTGAAATCCAGTTCTACAGTGTGATTAGATCTCGCGCGCGCGACCCATATATACTAGTTTGTCCTTCAGTTTCTGTAGTGATTCGTAGAGCTTTTGCTTGATGCAGGAGGGCATAGGAAGAGGCTTCTGAACAAAGATGACGCATCGGAATCAATGGTACATAACTATGCATATATATGTATCTATGTATATCTTACATTTTGAGGAAAAAAAAAAAGGAGGAACAGTAACTGTGAATATGTATATATGATCCAGCTAGCTAAAGATCGATGCATATATATTATTTTTGCTCTTGTATATTCAACTATTATTTTTTTGAAATTTAAACGGGGAGAGGTTCCCCACCTTTTCATTTCAAACGCTCGTTCCCAAGCAAAGAGCAAGGGCACGAGGAGTCATTACATGCGTACAGGATATATTCAACTATTATAAGCATATATATTTTTGCCATGATATGTTATTATCATGGCATTGCACAAAAGCTAATAATATATATAATGCAAAAAACTTGGAAGAATTTCTTGAAAGTCTTCCGAGTTCTTCTCTGTATTTGCGGCCCTCGTCTTCCTCTTCTTCTCAAAAGCACGGCAATAGAACATGCAACATGTTGACTAGGCATAATTAGACGCAATTTTTCAACTCCAAGATGGCTTATTCCTATACGTTATATTCAGTGCATTCCTATAAGGACAATCAGTTCTATTTGACAGGTTAGCGCAGCCCAATTGTATAAGTTTTGCTGTCAAATGGATACTAGCTAGAATTCAGCTAGATCCATATCTATCTTGGATATAGTGATGCTTGATCACCAGAATAGAACTTTTAAACAAATCATGGGTAGAAGCTACAGTATGGATATATGAAAGCACTTTTTCTACCAAGTGTACTCTCTCTCTGCTCCAAATTATAGTCTGCTTAGGTTGTCCTATCAAATTTGAACTCTTTAATTTTGACCAAGTTATTTAGAGGAAATGCATCAATATTTATAATGTCAAGTTGGTTTCATTACTTTTTCATGACCTATGCTTTGATAGTGAATTTATTTGAGATCCTAGATGTAAATACATTTCTAAAATTAAAACTAGATCAAACTAGAGAAGTTTGACATGGAAAAAAAAAAAAACAAAACTAAATTAACAACAATTTGAAATGAAGGGAATATTTAATTTATACACCAGTTTATTTATTGCACGCCTGCAATAGTTATTACAGTTAATCGTGATCGAGGATCTTCACACTATATATATACTAGGAATATACCCCGCGCGTTGCCG
The DNA here is from genome assembly GCA_015847255.1 of Hyparrhenia diplandra. NCBI lineage: Eukaryota > Viridiplantae > Streptophyta > Magnoliopsida > Poales > Poaceae > Hyparrhenia > Hyparrhenia diplandra. Next base: position 66,701 of record JADLZK010009817.1, read on the forward strand.
TGGGATTTTCTTAAACATAAATCATTTATGTACATATAGTATTACTACAAGTATTCTGTAATTTTATAAAAAAATTTTAAAAAAACTATAGGTATTCTGTATAATGTGTATGCATGTATATGAATTTGACTTACATGTTATTTTTATTGTATCAAATCTACTAAAGAACAGCAAGCTAATAGAAGAAAAACCACCAAATATTTCTCTTATTACATTATAGAAGAGGAATGGGTGATGAAACAAATAGCCTATATAGATGACTTAATAGTTTAAATATTTAAAGTATTTCACATGATATAGATGACATTGATTTTTTTATAATTAATAAGGATGAAACAGATTTAGTGAAGAATGATGTGGACCCGTGTTGTTGCATGAAGGGATAGAACATTTAGTGACTTCACTTAGTTGAGAATTACGTAGACATCTTGCATGAAGAGATACAAATTATCCAGTGGGATCTAACTTTGTTAGAGTTATAGATTTGCACCCCTAATCACTGTGTTCTCCTTCCAAAGCTAGTATATATAGCTTACCGTGTAAATTATTCATGCATGCATGGCAGGAGACATCGTCGGAATCCATGCAGCAGCTGCAGGAAGACGACGAATGGCGGTGGTGGTCCACGACCACGAGAATTCTCAGGCAGGTGAAGATGAACGACTACGGGCGCTACGACCCTTCACCGACCATGGCCAAGCCTCACTTCAAGGACATACCTAACTAGCCTGCAGCCCGCCACTATATATATATCTTCAGATATATATATCCTTTGAATATATATGCTGCTTGCTATAGTCGCTCCTCCTTATTATACACAAGTGTCACATATGTTTGCCGAATAAAATTCCATGTATCATCACCATGTGACTACATATGTCCATGTGCACAGTGCGCGCAACACACCAGCGTCTGGCACTCAGCAAAGCCCCAAAGACACTATGTACCCGCCTGTTGATATATATGTGCATGTATGACGTATGTATAAAACTTATATTATCAGGACTTATGGGAGCTAGTATATTTGTGTTGTAATTAATTAACATGATTGGTTACTAGTGGCGCTGCCAAGGGTTCCTACCTAAATAAGTGTTGGACCTAGAATTTTATCAAAGGACGTGTACCACACTAAAATTTTCACCTGCAGTTCAGTAAAATTCATTTAGCAATAACCCACTAAATAAAACAACTAACAAATGAGTGGATGTATGAGTGACATACGAGGATGTTTGTAACAGATTGACACCCTGTAATTATTAGGATCGGACCGGACTGGCGGTGCGACTGCTAAAGAACCGAACTAGAGTCTAAATCGGTTTGGTTCACTTAAAAGACCACCTATGCAATCGAACACTAAAAACCGATTATTGAACCAGCTGGTTTTCTTGAAATCCTCTCGGTCCATCATCTCTCAATTCTCACCCTTCTTGCTCCTTTTTAGTTTGGAGCTACAAAACCTTAGTTGGTATCACACCCCATGTGTCATGGATTAGCCCTCATTCACAATGTGATATATGTGCAGATTTGTGGCTTGCTGTCCCTTTCTAAAAGGTACTAGAGTTGCACATAATAGCTATCCTCTCCGAGTTTGGAGCTCTAATATCATCAGTGTTACACCACTCATGTCATGATTTTCTTGAATAGAACTAGAATTAGGACCTCGGTTGGTTTGATCCACTTAAAAGAACTAGTTTTGGAACAAAAAGGTTAAAACATCAGTTTTAGAGAGAAATTGGTCAAAACTGAACGGACTTAAAACCACTAACGGCATAGAGACAACTAAAAAAGGTGTTCATTTGTGAGAAGTTGCCCCACCGAACTATTATGTGTTGTTGAGATTTAGGTTATATATATATCCATGTGCTTGCTAGTTCAAAAAAACACTTTAGTGGCGGGCTGTTTTTGATTTTCCGTGGCGGCCATTGTAGGTCGTCGCGGTGGTATGGTCACGGTAAATCGTGGCTTCGCGGGCGGGCTGGGCGGTGCCACGGAAAATCGATTAATGGTGGGCACATTAAAATGTCGTCACGTTAAATGGTTCTAAAAATAAAAAAAAGGAAAAACCATGGATAGGTCACGTTAAATGGTTCTAAAAAATAAAAAGGAAAAACCATGGATAGGCCCGCCGAGCCCATCCATCGGGCCGTCGAGCCCATTTAGGGCTGCCACCGCCAGGAGCTCCTCCATGCCGGATACCAGCGCCACGAACCTCCTCCTCACGTGCCGCCGGGTAGGGCCACCATGTGCGGCGCCAAAACCTAGATCCACCACCATAGGGGGCGCCCACCACGATCCACCGCCAAAGAGCACGGATCTGGCTGGCGGAGAGGGTGGTCGGCCTCGATCCGGCCGCTGACATCGTGGATGTCACACGGACCGGCCTTGATGCGCCCCATGCCATGGATCCGCGCCCCAAGCCTTCGTGGTGGTAGGGAGGCACCCCACGCCGTCATGGAGGGAGGCACTCCCACACCCTCATCCACACGTCGTCCACGTCAGGGTGAAGGAGAGAGGGGGGTTGAGTGGGGGTCGAGGGTGGGCATCGGACGAAGGCGTTGAGCCCAGCCCAGGTGCGGCACTTGTGGAGCGAGATGAGAAAGTGAGGTGGAGTGCAGCTAGGGTGTACTCCGTTTATATAGTTGCCACTAGGTATTGGGCCCAAAAATAGTAGTGGGTTGGGCCGGATTTTAGAAGGCAGACCACGTAATGTGCCCGTCACGGAAAATTGATTTCTTGTAGCGGGCGTTAAGATGCCCGCCCGCGGAAAATCAATTTTTGTGACGGACAAAAGTGTCAGCCATGATAAATGAAAAACGCCCACCATGCCTTCAAGATCGATAGTCTCATGGTTGCACTAAAAAGCCACTTCTTTTATATATATAGAAAAATGCCGCTTCTAATTGTACAAAAAGAAGTTTCGTACATTTGGTGTGCCTTAGGGCACTTATCGTGCGATCCTATCATAGAGTCTAAGTTTATTTTATTACCTTCATATTTATTGCATTTTGATAATGTGGCCATGATGTTGTAGTATATTTATGTAAAAAAACTAAGACTCCAAGTCTTATTTATTAGACTCAAGTTAACAATACCCGAGGTAATAAATGATCTTAGACTACGATAGAGTCGCATTGTGAATGCCCTTCTACGCCAGTCTGATACCCGAATACATGATTGTTCTTCCTATCCAGCCTTGTGATTTCCACAGTTCTTGATTTGACTTGACATACACATACATACTCATAATTATCCACCAAAGATGCTTATGTGGATGCTTATGTGCTGCTAGGGGAAATGGGCCGAGGTTCAAGCGGAAGGCGTGCGGTGGGAAGACGATGGGCTGGCCAGTGAGGGAGGAGTGGCTGAGGGCCTTATCAATTTTTCTTTTTCTTTTCTTTTCAATTCATTTTGAAGTTTCAAATCAAATTGTTTTCAAGCCAAACTTGTTTCCTAAAAAAATTCTGAGTGTTTTAAAATTAAAACTATAATTTATGAATAAAAGTTTTGGAGATTACTTTTTTGATAAATTTTAAAAGTTTTATTTTATAAATTGAGCAAAAATCGATTCGCATCTAAAACAAATTTATAAATTCATTTTTCACCGCATGTAGCAAATGCAAAGGCATGAATGTAAAAAACATATCAAATTAAATTCTAAATATTTGAGAAAAAAATCTTTTTCGCAATGTAAATGGCCAAAACTCTAATTAGTTTTGGAAATTTTTAGAAAAAAAATCATAATATTGTATTTAGTCTTTTCTATTTACATCCTAAAATGTAATTTTTTTTTAGGTACGACAACTACAACATTTTGAAGTCATTTTGTGCCACATCTTAGGCGCCGCTTTTGACACCGTAACTTTCTTTGGTGCTACTCCTGTGGCGGTGGTGGCTATGGGCGAGAGCCAAATAGCCTCTAAATTGAAAATTACAAAGCATCCTGAACTAAACAAACAATTATATAGCCGACAATATTCAAAGTAATATGTGAGAGATGGCAAACATGATTAAATGACACAATTTTAAAGTTGATAAATCACAAATGGAATGTGGAATGTCAATGAATGCACTACCCTCTTAAGAAATTACTTTGAAAAAGAAGAAAAGCCATTCAAGGTAAACAAGAAAGAAAAGAACTGATTTCCAAGAGTGTAGTGCTTGACAGTAGTTCAGAAAAAAATGAGTATCGATTGGTAGAAAGATTGAGGATCCTCCGTGCATTCTTGACCAAGTATGTTGGGTCAGAAATATGTATCCATACCTTCATCATACATAGAAATTGAAATGAGGAAATGCATGTGCTATATAGAGTAGATGTTAGGGCTATACGAAGCTCCAGCGTACCTTATGGAGATCGTGCCTGAAAACGTCGAGATTGACGTGCAATGTGAACTTTGTATATGTGTTGGAAGACTAGCCGCTTGCATAAATTTTTAAAAAAAATATTCCGGAGACAAACCATGCCAGAGAGGCGAGACCAGCGAAAACAACCTCCGCGGAAAGCCGTGGACACCGTGTGCTCACGAGTCAATGCAGGTGGGCCCGGGTCCGGGGACACGCAGGCTGGGGCGCTGGGCACGTGGCCCAGCGGCAGCGGAAGGAAGCGTCGCGAGGCACGGTCTCGTGTCCACTCAAGTGGTGGCCGGAGCAGTTTCGGTTAGGCACAGCACAGCACAGCGAGCGCCAAGCCAAGCGGCGACCGAGACCCACCCATTCCCATCTGCACCGGGTTTTATACCCAGCCAGCCACACTGCGGTTCTCTCCCCTTCCTTCCCCTCTCTCCGTCGCCTTCCAATCTCTTCCGCTCAATCCCATCTCACCCACGCCGGCCGAGCCCCAACCCTAACGCGCCTGCTTGCGGCGGCGGCGGCGGTCTTAGGAGTCGGGCGTCGCGGCGACTCAGCGGTGTCAGATCGGGCCCCGCGCCGTTAGGTCGCGTGATTCGAGGTAATTTCCGCAAACGCCTTTTGCGTTAGATGGGGAATTTCGGTGTCGCCCGGGCAGGTAACTGGCTCCCGATGAATTGTGGGTTTTGATCGGTGCTAACTTCTCGTCTGTTATTATATCCTAGTGATCTGTACTCTTCGCATATATATGATTCGAGTGTGATGTAGTATTGATTTTACCTGATATTTTGTGCTAGTTCCTGCCATAAATTTATTATGTAGATAGATTTACCATCGCCTCCTTCGTGATTTATATTACCAGTTACATACCGAAACTTTTTTTGGTTACTACTAATCGACGGGAGAAAAAAAAATCACATGGAGAATAATTGTGTCCTGAAAGCAATATACTCGTGACATGTCCGAATTCCACATCGTATTGTATTCTGGCTCTGTGGGTGAAGAATTGTCTTTATTTTTCTTTATTTAATCGGATACCGGACAAAAAAATAATATTATGCTTGTTCCATCCTGCCATGGTTTTGCACAGTGCTTATTCGGCAGTGAGAAAAGATGCGAGATGCTATTTTTGTTGTGTGGGGAGAAGGATGTGGCCTTTGAGTGTACTTTAGTTTTGGAATGTCGTGCTGCTGGTCTACCTAACAGCTGCTTTCCTTCCTCCACACATTTTCACCCAACTGTAGTTAGCCAGCTTCCCTAACTTTGTGCCTTCAGTTATAAACTAGCATCTATTTTTAATTCCTCTTAGCTTTCTTATTGTGAATAAGTGAGGTGGTTGCTTTATAGACGTTGATGCTCCCACCTGCAAGTATTTAGAGATGTTTGAAGGAATGCAAATGTACTAAAACCATGCTACTAGTGTTCTCCCATTTGCTAGAAAATCTAGTTTCTCCATACACTACTGATCACCCAAATTAATTCAAATACAGCAGGAACTAAAAGCTGTGTGTGTTTTAATCCTAGTTTGGGCTTATGACCCTTTATTTGATCATTCATGTCTTATTGTTGGACTCATTAGTTTACGTTTCTCCTTTTGTGGCTTTGTCACATTCCATTGCCTCTCTCCAGTCCCCTTCAGTAGCCCAACACCTGCAGTATGCTGCCCAATTTGTTGTGGATTGCATTTCTATTACTCCACTCCAAATTATAAGACATTTTGGCTTTTCTAGATACATAGTTTAAGCCAAAACGTCCTAAAGGCTACAAGATTGTCATGTGCATTTTTATTTGATAAAGCTTTAATACTTCCAATCATACTGGTTATTTTGTTGATGATCTTGCTGTGGATGCCCCTTAGCTTCCCCTTCAGGGTTGCTTTCTTCTTTCTATGTGGCGGCTTAGAGCGCACCTGCCTATAGTCATACTTTCTTCTTTAACTTTTATATTAAGTCTTTGCCCATTTCTTTATTGAAAACGAACTTATTATTGTTATTGTCTCCGTGTACAGCTAGGCAGTGTTTGGTTGTGACATTTGTATCACATGAATGAACTCAGAGCATCTCAGTGTTAAAACTGTGAGCATATTAATTCCCCTTCTTTAAGCAATATGGGAGCTAATTGCTGCGTTGCTGCAAAGGAGAGGGCACAGCCATGCATCACTCCAATAGAAGTATCAGCGTACAGGAATGTGAGGCATTCGCCAACATGGAGCTTTCGTGGGACAATCGCACACATATAGAAGACATAATGGAAATGCCTACTCTGTTCTCCAACCATAGTAGTGGAAGCATTCGCCTGATACAAAGAGTGGTTCCATTGTCCCAGCTGAAGGCTTTTCTAATGGAAACAGCCTTGGAACTAGCTCCTTCCAATGTGTTCCACGGAGCAAAGTGGCACAAATCTGACAAAAAACTGGAAGCACCTAAGGTTACAAAGGCTGATCCTCGAGGTAATGAATAATTCGATGCTGTGGCCTATGCTTTCATTAAGCAATCCTTTATATTGTTCTAATTTCCCAACCTAACGGATTTTGTTGACTGATTTCTACCTATTTTCAGCTGACCGCTCCACAGCAAGTAACTCTTCCCCTGAGGTATGTATAATTAAGCTACCTGCCAAGCAGTTATAGCCTCCTATGTTCCATGCACTTCATTTTTTGTTTGACATCTTTATTTTTAATATGTTGTGCAGGGAAAGCTTTCCAGGAAATCACTGGACATGTCAAGTGTTGCTTCAGATATGAAGACATCAGTGTCTGTTCCTTCAACGCCACCTGCAGTATCCAGAGCAGATCCATCATCCTCCATGGGGCATTCTCAACCTACAGATTCAGATTCGACGGAAGAAAGCACGGCGGTCACCAGGATATCAATTATACAGACAGGTTTCGGACAGTAAAATTCCATCTCTCAGATCTCTCAATGAGATAAGCTCTCCTGAAGGAAGGCCTTCCTCTTCCATGCTATCAGTCTGCAGCAATGACTTATCCGCAGCAGGATCTTATGGTGAGTCATCTGATGGTTGGTCAATGCGCACATTTTCTGAAATGGTTGCAACATCGCAAAGAGAGAGGTGGTCACTTGATAGTGAGCTCTTGGGATCCATTTCTAATAAAATGACAAGATCAAGTGCTTCAAACTCTACTACACTTCCCCCTGACCAAGAGGTGTGCAAGCTGTGTTTGAAGCTGTTAAAGGAGAGATCGACATGGATTGCTCAGGAACTGGCTGTTGTTGCTGTTTTATTGTGTGGTCATGTGTACCATGCTGACTGTCTGGACAGCATAACTACAGAAGCTGACAAATATGATCCTCCATGCCCTGTATGTATGCATGGTGAGAAATGTACAGTGAAGCGATTTGGGAAGCTGGAATCAAAGATTAAGAACAAGATGCCAAAAAATGTGGCAGTTGATATCAATCCAGATGGGAACAGTAATAAGCACCAGAAGAAAGGTAGAAGAGAGCCCAGGTTAGGTACAAGTTCAAGCATGAAGGTCCCATTTAGTCGTCCATTTCTGAAGAGACATTTCTCCATTGGATCTCGACCACCTCGGTCAGTCTCAGAAACTGATTCGACAAGAAAGAAGGGATTCTGGGCAAGACACTGGAGAGAGTAGAATAGCTTCCAATTGTCATTAGGTGGGCTGGTCTTCATTATTATGTTTTGGTAAGTTCAATTTCAGGTTACTAGTTCTATTCCTTTTGTCATCATGAGGTTGAAATTGGAACTTCTCATATCATCTCTGAACAGTTTAAAGTGGGAGAATACATTATGAATTGAATTTGTGTTCGTTTCACAGGAAAGAGGTGAACTCCCCAGCATGCAAGCTAATGGAGTTCAAATGGTCACAAGGGCTGCCGAGCAACCAACATTTTGGAAGTTTCTCCCAGCCACCATATTCGGATACTGGTTCATAGCGCATACTAGTGCAGGTTCCAGTAATCCAGGATAGTAGAATAACAAAGTTTCTTATACCATGCGAGACAGGGTTGTTGTAGGCCCCAGCTGCAGCTTAGTAATAGTAGCATTCTAACAGAAATTGTGTGGCCTTCCTCTGGATGTGAGGCCCAATGCTGGGATGCAAGATTATATAACCAGCATGTTAGATTATTTATTGTACTCGCAGTTCTTTTATGATTGACTAAGTATGTATTGCTGGATGGAATGCGTTTAAGTTGAAGGCGTCAGTGGTAAGAGTTTTTCGATAGGATTGGCTGAACTGAGTATCCGTTTGTTAGCATATACACCCAGCTGACAGTGAAGAAAGAATGCTAGTAAATGTGAGCTCCGCTTCTGCCTGTTTGCAGAAGATTTGTTATGGAACTCGTACAAATTTAGCTCCTTGATAAGGTAGTTTGCGCTGCAAACAAAGTTGAGATAAAACAAAATCGTTGTCGTAGTCTCATCCCAGGGTAAATATATCAGCTCCTTGAATATATGTATGGCCATCGGGCCGTGCCATCATGAGGGGCCACCAGATCCCAGCCGCCGCCACGGGACGCCAGATCCTGGCCGCCCTGGCTGCTGCGGAGCTCAAGGCCGACGATGCGCGCGAGCGTACTCGATGAAGCAGGCCGACGGTGCGCAGGGGAAGGTGGAAGGTCGGGGCTCGGGGTCGCGCCGCGCCAGGCCGACGGTGCGTAGGGGGAAGGGACCCCGTGCCCGTCCGCGTGTGACCTCGAGGCCTCAACTCAGCGAAGAAGGAGAGGGATCTGGAAGGGAATGGGGAGTGGTTAGAGTGGTTAGAGTGGTTAATAGGTCGATGGGCCACTAGAGTTTGGGGAGTTAGCACAAGCACGGCCTAGTGCCTCACGCCGTGCCATGCTCGGGTCGGGCCAAAACCTCGGGCCATGGGCCGAGCCGACGGGCCACAGGCTGCCAGATATACTTGAATATATAAGGTAGCCTGAGGTAAAAGCGCGTTGTCCAAGTCTCATGGCAAGATAAATATTTTTAGAGTTCTAGGGCCATATGCCCCTGCCTTTAGTATTAAATATATTTTTTTAGGGGTTCAGGCTCAATGGTCTAGGGCCATATGGTTCAAATCCTCGGGTGCCTGGATTTATTTAGTATTAACCAAAGACAACCATATTCATCCTTGAAGGTTCACAACATTTGGGCGTTCATATTAAGCACCGTGTTCTCTCGTTGTACCTGTAATCTCAAAAACCATATTAATCAGTTACAGTATTTGGGCGATTAAGCACCCTTCTCTCAAGGCTCTCAAGCTCTCTCATAAAGTTCAAATTTGTCTATGCGTCCTCACAGCAAACTTATTACATGAAAAAGCAACTCAGATAATAAAAGCACTCTCAAGCTTCATCCATTTCCTCTCTTGTTCTTCGCCATCTTGACTGCTTATTCCATTGAGCTTCATCACCACCTCCATTGGCAGCTCCATCATCTTGCTATCATTGGCATTTTGGAACAGGAACCGATCCCATTCGTTCTTGACTTGCATTACCAGGATATCCTTTATGGACTTGTAGCCATCCTCTTTAGTTTGCTTACTTTGGATTTGAACTCTTCCTTCTTTTGGGGACAGAGAACTTCCCAGGTTTGTAGCATAGCAACTATCCTTATTAGCAAATATTTCACACCTACCCAAGGAGTACCCTGCATACATATTGTGCACCTTAGTTTCCATAACCCCTACAGGGCTGCTGCACAAATACAGTTTTCAACAAAAATTTTTTGTTGCTAAGCCACATTTGACCAATAGAGAAAAAATCTTGACCTACTTCTCTACCACAGGTTTCATATAGATAGTGCCAAACCTGTTTGGCTTGGCAAGATGATCACAAGGTATCGATCCTAGGTTCTTTTTAAAGTCAGTAACCAATCTAACGTAAACTTGCTTCCTCCATTTCACCAAAATTGCAGTCTTGCAGTTTCAAAAAAAAAAAAAAAAATTGTAGTCTTGCATGCAACTATGCAAGCAGAGGCAGCAGTAATCAGCTTATGCGAACCGGAAATACAGCACATGAAACAAACGATACATCATAGGAAAATCTGAAATCTGAAGTGCTTACCAAACTCTTAGAATATTTTTTTTTAAAAAAAATGGATTACTGGAGTACAATTCTGTAGTCAAAACCATCGTTCACTTCAAACAGATGCTATTACAAAAGAGAATGCAAACAATGCAGTGGTCTGCAAACATGAGTAACATAGTCATCCACCATCATTTATAAACGTAGTTCAGGTTTACAGATCTAAGGATAACAGTAACAGCCAAAGCCACATTTTTTTTTTTGGGTTCATACGCCCCCACCCCTTTTCCCCTTTTTTTTTGTTCTTTTTTGATAGGCACCCACTGGTAACAACTAGACGATCAAAAAGAGAGAAAATTAATATGTACAGCACCACAAAAAACATGTGGAGATAACTGAGAATCAGTGGTCACACAAATGTATCTCCAGAAGGCCAGTAACCCCAGTGAGAAAAAGCTGAGGAACTCGATTACTGCTCCGGTCCAATGCAAGTACGTAAAGCTGACGAACTACTCCAAGGATGAAGCGGGGAAGATGCTACGGTCAAGCCAATGCTGCCGTTGACCACTAGAGCTACAACTAAGCATGCTGGTGTTTGATGATTCAAATTTATAGGTTGACACCAGACCGGTGATAATGCAGCACTGCAGCAGCAGCAGCAACTCCGACCACAAAAAAGGCAACAAATATGTATGACTTGAATCCAGCTGATGAACATCTTTTGAAGCCCTTGAGATAACCTTGATTGCTGTTGTTGGCTGCATCAGACTGCTTGGCAGAAATGACATTGTTTGTATTTTTCTTCTGGTGTTCAACATCTGTCCTGAGATCAAGACGACGACCACTGTTGTCGGTAAACTTCATAGTCTGGTTGATAGATTCGGAATTACTTGTAACCATCCTCTTAATTCCAACCTGCATTTTCACGTTGCGAGCTGCTAGTGAAATGTTAGCAGGAGATGCGGTTGCTCTGCGACTTCGTATTGCAATTCCAGTGTCAACATTTCCATTTGACAGATTCGTCTTGTAATTTTCCTGGTCTAACTGCAATTCAGCATTCGGAGTTCCATTCTCAAAGTTGTTTGAAAAAGCATAAGAATGCATTCCCATCATGTAGTATCCCTGGTTGGTACCTTCCTGGCCATCTTGTTCCATGAATATACTATCATCGAACTGGTCAGTGCCAGGATACAACATACTGTAAAGATCCTCGGGAAGATCATCAGTGAATAGGTAGTCTGTGGTATCTGTTCCATCCTGGATAGGTCTAGCATGGCCTGGTTCAATATTCGAGCCACGGAACCAGGATTCTGCAAACGAAAACAAATGCAAAGAGTGTTGGACTAGTACAAACAAGCAGTGAATAAAAACTCCCAGCCAAAATACAATAAAGCATGAACAATACAACAACTGAGAAAGAATTGACAATTTGCACAAAGAGTTTTCCATGGTCCAAAGAGCAAAGAGTTACTGATTATTAGGGACAAAGGAACTGAATGTGTAGTTTTGGTTTAGTTTACCCAATGAGGAAATGTCCAGAAATCTCAAAGATCAAACTAAAAATAACTTGGCCGCTTTATGTTTTGACTTATTAACACTAGAGTTAGTCACTCTTCAGACTTTGCAGAGATCAATTATTTTATTTAGATCTTTTCAACGAAAACAAAAACACTATGCTAACCTAAGGGATTTTTTGTCAGAGTTCCCATAGCAGATTCTATCCAGGAGAAACTCTGCCAAACAGTAATTTACAGAGAAGTGATTCTATGCTGATTCCACAAAGTGATCCTCTGAAATGAACCAAGAGCCTAGGAGTTGAAAATAGTAGCTTTTCCTGATTCACTTCTCGTTTATTACTTTATTTTAGAGAATCCAATTTCAGCCACAAAATTACTTCTCTCAGAGAATCAAGGGAAGAAAAAGCTGTGCCAAAAATGCCCTTAGATAGAAGCTCTACCAAACAGGGCATCATCAACTATATAAAAAAAACAAATCCAAATTTTGGGTGCCTTGGTGTCCAAGCACTTTTTAAGTAGTCAATCAGTGTGGTTATAACTTATAAGCTTCCAATTAGCCAACTGGTAGTTTAGCACCAAGACAAAGTAGGGCCTGGTAATCAGATTTGATTTAGAAAACATAGTTACATAGAAGCACATAATTTTTTTTAATCGAAATCAGTGATGGTAATTGGTAGCCGCATGCTGGCAGACTTCTTCCGTATTCCCATGGCAGAAGTGCTTTGATGCAAACCTTACTTAACGCTGACCATCTACTATTGCTCAGCACATACAAACAGGGAGAATTGAAGAACTGCCTGTTAATGAAATGGTGGAATTGTGGGAGTCCCACTGCTTCCACTGGGGCTCCAATGGGGCAAGTGCACCTCAGTAAGGAAACACATGCCCATGTTCCATGAGGTTGGACACCAGGCTTGTGTGTGCACCTATTTTATCTTTAAAGGAAAATCTAATCTAGAATACATATGTTAATATAGAATTAAAAATGTCAGCTTGTGACTTCATCCAGCAACATGTTGTCCTGTGAATTTATCACTTTGCTCACAGGGGAACCAAATTCCTCTAATATTTAGAGTTACACCAGTGGTACCCAGACTTTTCTCGCTGTACCATCTTGGTACCTAAAGTATTAAAATGCAGATCTAGATCCCTAAACATACTAAGTGTAATCAACATGTAATCATATAGTAAAGCACAGCAATGGCAATAGCTGATAGTGGGGAAGTATCGGAGGTTGCCTCACTGTCAATTGCAAGATATCTTGTCAGCAGCGGAGGGAAGAGAAGAGAGATGGCTATGTTGGCATGCCATGTAGACAGTTGTGCTATTAGTAGGGAGATCAAGTGGCACGCTAAGTTTAAGGGCTCAGATTTATATTTTATTCTTTTTTAGGGACATGTATGAACACATTGGGAGAAGCTTATGGACTTCCAGCGTCATTTTACTCAAAAAAGTCTAGAACTAGTGTGAGCCTCAGAATCTTACCGATGATTCAGCACATTGTTCAGTCAGAGACACATCAGCAGAACCAGAATCAGCTACAAGGTTAAATGAAGGTGAAGGATCCAACAGTTCTGCCAGCCATGTTTCCAGCTCATTACCACCATTTGGACATGTTGAATCAGGAGTGATAGCTGCCTCAGCAACATCATTACATAGTTCAGCACTGCCAACTGGTGTAGCAGCATGATTCGATTCTTCTGGACAGATGACTGAGGCAGCAGCATCTTCTGGCTTTACAATGCTGACAACTGATGTAGCAACATCATCTAGTTGTTCCAGATGAGAGTTCCTGTTGCCTACCTCATTATCATTATCTAATGACCAGTCATTTCTTTTAGTAACACGGCAGAGGACAAAGGCATCCTGCAGAAAAGGAAAATCTACATTAGCATATTCCTTAACCTTAGGATACAGAATATTGGATAATCATATAGCCAAGCAAACTGGCTGCAAGATGCCTTGAAGGCACACCACACAGTAAGTCGGACCTGGTGCCAGACCATGTGGCACCGCCCCATCTATGCCTAGTAAGTCCTATATAACATATAAATCCATGAAGCAAGATCTAATATATACTCTTCAAGATACAATTCTCTGAAACCACTGTTATATTGCTCAGAAACATGTATTACAATCAACAGTGCCATACCTTCATATCAGGGCTGACTTTACATTCATTCTCGTCTATATAGTACTCATGCATAATCCACTCAGTGCGTCTGCCAGAGGGAGGCCGGCCTTCATGAAAAACTAAAGTCTTCTTTGTTCCTAGAGTTCGCTTGTTCAGCTTTATGGCTCGGTCCTTCCCAGTTGATTTCCAGTAACCAGCGAGTGTTGCCCTGTTTGACCTAGAGCCAGTAGGATACTTCCTGTCTCGAGAGGCAAAGAAATGCCACTTGTTGTCCTTGATTGGAAGATTGCACTTCGCTGCAAATACCATCAGAACTCAGAAAATCAGAAAATATGAGGATATGAATCATTCAATAGGACAGAACATTTGAACTGCATTCATAAGTGGTTCAAATAGCAGAAAACTTCATTCACACAGCTAAAGTACAGATACTAGATAAAGTGGATATACATTAACAGGAATCCTTTAATGTAAAACAAAAGGCTGCATCCGTGATAAACTTGATTGAAAAATATTTCTCGTCTAGCTGTCTATGATTCACAAGGACTTCATAGGATTCAGCTAGATATCAGATCTTAGGCCAAACTCATAGATAAAACTTGAGATACTTTTTTTTTTTTTTTTGGCAAAGTTCTCCACGAACTCAACTAAAAACTATGAAAGCTTGGTCAACCTACCAGGTAAATCCCATGGTTCATGCTTGTATATATCCACCTCTGGTATAAGATCATATTCAATTTTCTGGCCATGTATTTTTCCTCTTCAGATAGTGAGAAACAAGTTCAGGATCCGAAGGATGGAATCCAAATCCTGGTGGTAGGTGCATATCACGCAGTACTTCCATTTTACAATATATCTGCAGTGACCAAAAACACAAACAACAGCACATGCATGATCAGAACCATAACAATTCAAAATTATGGATTAACAAATGATTGATGTAAACAATAATGCCTACAAATGCAGATTATATATTGATCTTTCAAATGACCTATGGTAAACAATCATTGAGGCAGAATATACATTGATCTCATCAACTCTTCCAATAGAAGAAGCTCTCGAGGCCTTGATTCTCAAAACAAATCAGAAATTTCTAAAGCGTTACAACAAAAAAAAAAAATCTAAGGGCTTGAGTTCTTCACTCTTTCCCCTATATGGCAAAGTAAAATTTTGCTACTGGGAAAAAATCCACCAAAGCATATAGTGCAAAGAACAAAGGAAGTTGCACAATAGCAGTTCCACGAGACCAAATTGCATTGTTTTCAAACATGGAGGTAGTTTCAGCATATAGCGTAACAAAACAAAATACTGAAGATAGAGAAGAAGCCAAAAATCCATTTCCAAGGGAGCCAACAGATCCATTTTCTCTGTAAACAATATTTTCCATCTAACGTACATGTTTTTCTTTACAAGAGGCCACCGTCAGCAATAAATCACTGAACTAGGAAAGCAATCTTAATAAATCCTACTAAACATATATGTTCGCACTAATCTATTACGATAGGAATGTAATTAATTATAAAGAGTACCAACTGATTTGCTTGTTCTCTCTATGTATAAATAGGGAATAACTTCATCATCTAATTGTTTCAGTCAACTTCTGAACCCCACAAGTATTAGTGCTAGTGACAGCAGTTATCCAGAACCCGGATCAATAGATTAGTCAACAGTTCGCAAAAAAATCGCTCAAGGAGCTCAAAATCCGCCACCAAAAAAATCACCAAGTTCCAAGCAGAGCTCTCCTGCTCCTTCCCACTGCCAGAATGCAACGGAAGGCAAAAAAAAGGAGGACACTGGACACGATCACCAGAATCCACGTTTGATGCGTTTTCTCAGGACCCCAGATTTCGCACCTAAGAAGAAGAAGAATCCGCAGCCTATTGACCTCGGCGCCAATCAGAGCCAAAACCCTTGAAAAAGTCCACAGGAAATTCCCGTTGACGAAAACGCGGCGACCTTAGGATCGGCAGCTGACGCTTTAACCGATCAAATAAATGCCACGAACCCTAACCAAGCGTGTCCCACGATCAGCAGGCATCGACCCGACCCTAAGCGAAAATCCACCACCGTGGCCGCACCGCACAATCTGCGCGGTCGCCCCGAGCGCCAGGGACGCGTAGAACAGAGACACAGCACCCGACCAGACCAGGTCACCAGCAAGCACCCGACGAACAGAGACGGCACGGCGAGGAGGACGGGATCGGCTGGCTCACCTCTCCGGAGCCGGGTGGCCGCACGGCCGATCGCGCCCGACTGCCGCACCGCGGAACCACCAGGACGTACGGACGGCGCCCGACGCCGGGCGTGGAGGAGGAGCCCGAGACGCGCGGCGAAGAGCACGAGGCGGTGTTCGGTCGGCTTCGGTCCCAGCGAACGAGTCAAGGCTGGGGTGGGGAGTGGCGGCACTGGGCGAGGAGAAGGCGTCGCGGGTGGCCTGGCCTGGGCTCCTGCTGGCGAGCGGAGGGCAGAGGAGAGGCAGGCGGGCGTCCGATTGGGCGACGAGATGGACGAAGCAGCCAGGAAGCGGTGCGCTGCGCCCGCCCGCGTTTTTAACTACACGCGCTGGCGACGCGGGGTCGTTTGCTTAACGCGGGCGTCCTGGCCCCATCCATCGGTCTCCGGTCGCCGGATGCATCGGACGGCAGGATGGGGCGGTGTGGTCGTGGCCGAGGCCCTGGGGGGGCCGTTGGATGCGAATAATCGCGGGATCCGATCGGCGAGGATGGCCGTTCCAGGTGCCTCGCTGCCAGGTGGGGGAGCCGCACAGCGCCCCTTGACTTGTCTTGGCGAGCAAGCCTGCCTTCCTGTCCTTTCCTCCTCCCTCGATGCTCGTGCCGCTAGTGTTGTTGTCTGGCTGGACTCGGCTCACCACCACTCCGCTAGTCAAGTCAGCAGTGAGTGTGTTGTGTGGTGCAAGGCCGTGGCGTGTCACTGGTCCAACAACGCTATACTGGAACCCTTGATCAGATTCTCTTCACTAGTGCCAAAGTGGGATCAAGAGAATCATGGTCTTATGCGTATAAAAAATAATATAAAAATAACTTATCCTTATCTATACTACTCTAATAAAGAAAAATCGAATTGCGTGACCTTGACTACAGATAATAAGGCGGTAATGATTTTTGTCAAACTCTTTTGCTTTATCTTTTGTCAAATTATTTGAATATATACCTTATATTTGACAATGGAGGGAGTACAAGTTATCGTCGCTCCCTTACAACCCTCTAATTTTTGCCTTATATAAGAAATGTACTGCAATAGAATTATCTAGCTTGATTCTCCTGAGCATTCTTAATTGGCCATTACAAGTTATGGATGAGACACACTTGTGCTGGCTTATTTGATTCATATGACCTCTATTCCTTATTTGGATAGTCATATCCAAGCCCCCAATACAAAACAAGGAGAAGTCATACTCCTAGTAGATTTCTACACAGTTATATTCTTCTTTGAACTAAAAGTTCTAATGCATACTTTTCTCTTGAATCCTATTACAATAGTATTTAAATCACCATACAATAAATCTAGGTCAATGGGATAAGGAGGGCGTGGAGGCAATTTGGGAAGTAAAAAACAAGACCCCAATATGCCTTGAAATCGAACTCATATGTATTATTGTTAGACCCGATTTGCTCTAACTCATGTGAGTATGGGTCATGAGTCATGAAAGATGTGAGGGTAGTTTGGGGAGTAAAAATCTAGATAGAAGAATTCCTTTGCTCTTTAATGTTACCAGCAAAGGTGTACGTACACTGCAATGAAACTTAATACATTTTGTAATTGGACTTTGTACTATGATTGTCCATGGGTTTTCTAGATCAAATACGAGATCCGAGGGGTGTGGAGTAATTTTGGGAATAAAGAAATCGGTTGAAAGAAATGGTTCGGCTCTTTTGATATTACTAATTAGAGATTAGTATGCAAGATTAGATATAGATCATAGTATTAGATAGAGATATAGGTACCAAGGTATAGATATAAGCCACCTTACATCCATGAGATTAATTATAATTAGTTATAAGAGCATCTCTAAGAGTTTATGAAACCTACTCCCACTCTTAATTTTTTTGGTAAAGCTGGAAGAAAAAAAAACCTTTCTCCAACAACTATTTATCTTAAATCCTAGTCTTTCTGCACTTGGAAAAAACATAGAGCGTGTGTATATCTTGTCGGTGGATCTAGAGGTAGAAGGACGGGGGAGAACAAGAAAAGGTGGGTTTTAGTGTAAAAATGTTCAAGAGATAAAAAAAAAGTATACTCCTTCCTTATAGTTTTTGGATAAGGTTTGGGTCAAGCACTGAATATATAAATCATGAATAACTTTTTAAGTCGTTGAGTTTTAAAATTTAAATATATAACTTTCTAATAAATATTATAGATAATAGAATTCAAAGTTATATTTTGAGACTGTGTCTCTATCATAAGCGACTTCTTTTCCTATGTGGAGGGAGTATATTAATACACATAAAAGTGTCTAGGTGATTTAAAATAAAATAGTTCATGATTTATTAGGTAAAATATCTTCTAGCTTTTAGTAGAAGTAAAATATTAAAATAGTTGG